>QJPP01007485.1:0-52538 GCA_003996215.1 Jaltomata sinuosa | reverse complement strand
AAAAAAAAAAAAAAAAAAAAAAAAAAAAAAAAAAAAAAAAAAAAAAAGGTTGAGAAAAAAAAAGAACAAAAAAAAAGTTAAGAGAAAAAAAAAGAAAAAGAAAATAAAGGTTGAGAAAAAAGAAAACGAGAATTAAAAAAAATTGAGAAAAAAGAAAAAAAAGAAAAAAGATAAAAATTAAAAAGATAAAAGAAAAATGAAAACTAAGATGAGAGACAAATGAACATGGAGAATTATGGTGTAGAGGGGCAAAAATGTATATGTTCTATACATAAAAAGGAAGGAAGAGTATTTTTTAAAGACTTCTTATGAGGGGCATAAATTGAAGACCACTCACTTTTGAGGACACTCCATGTAATTTCCTGCTGAACGAAACCAACTCTTTAATTAAGTGGGGTTGGGCTAAGTTTTTACAACCCATTTTCAAGTGAGGCTTATAAGCCCAGCCTCACTTGGCCCATCAGCCTCAGAGGCCTAACCCTTACAAATAGACAATAGTAATTAATCATTTAATCTATAGTCATTAGTAATATAATATATTACATCAATATATTATATTATATATGATATATCATATTCATATATACATATTCTTTGCCCTTTGGTCTTCCGATTTCTCTTTCTCATAAGCAGCAAGAATAATTAGGCTTTTAAAAGTCATTTCTCTTTCTTTTGTGCGCAATTTTTCTTAAGTTTCTATCTAGATTTCTGTTCTAGTTCAAATCTTCCTTCAATAAATCTTCGTCTAGTTAAAGTGAAGTTATTAAGCTCTAATTGATGGATTACGTAATTTTTAACACCTTAAAATTTTAGTTTTATAATTTTGTAACTGGGCAAAACTTTTGTGTATAAAAGATTTGTAAATTTTTAGATTATTATAATTCAGATGTGCGGAAGTATGTTGACAATCTTTTTAACTAGCTAGTTATTTTTTGTTCTTCATTTGATTGATACTAATTATTATTGTATACACCTGCTGTTAAAATGAAGACTTATAATGGTTGGTGATTTTCTAGTAATTACATTTTTTTTCATTTATCATATTACCGGTTACTTTTAATTTTTATGAGGGCCAACCCGTCCTAGACCACGGCCCGCTTAGAGTTGGGTTGGGTTGCTATTTTAAAGGCCCTTTAGTTAAAGGGGCCAGCCCGTCCCAGCCCATTTAACTCTCTAGCCCGCTGGGGCTGGGTTGGGTTGGATTGGGCCAACCCATTTTGACAGCTCTATTTGAATGTGAAGCATCACAGTAAACAATAAAGTCTTTACCTTCAACCGGCAAGGACAAAAATAGAAGTCGTGGTCAGAAGTGTCTTGAGCTTTTGGAAGCTCTCCTCACACTTGTCGGACCACACAAACGGTACCTCTTTCTGATTTAGCCTTGTCAAGTGAGTAGCAATAGATGCAAGATCCTTGATGAACCTCCGGTAGTAACATGCGAGCCCAACAAAACTTCTCACCTCAGTCACAGAGCTAGGCCGGACCCAACTCTTGACTGCCTCAATTTTCTGGGAATCTACCATCACCCCCTTTTCTGACACTACATGCCCCAAGAACACAACTGAAGTCACCAAAGTTCACACTTGGAGAACTTTATATAAAGCTTTTGATTTCTCAATATCTCTAACACAACCCGGAGATGTTCAACATGCTCCTCCCTACTCTTGGAGTAGATCAAAATATCATCAATAAAAACAATGACGAAAGAATTCAAATATGACTTAAATACCCCATTCATTAAACTCATGAATGCCGCCAGCGCATTATTCAACCCAAACGACATCACTAAGAACTCGTAATGCCCATACCGATTCTGAAAAATAGTATTAGGAATATCCTCGGGCCTAATTTTCAATTGATGGTACCCTGACCTCAAGTCAATTTTTGAGAACACCGACGCACCCTATAACTGGTCAAACAGATCATCGATACGAGGTAAAGGGTACTTATTTCGGATGGTAACCTTGTTCAATTGTGTGTAATCTATGCACATCCGCATACTACCATCCTTGTTCCTTACAAACAATACTGGAGCACCCCAAGGTGAAGCACTGGGATGGATAAATCCCTTATCTAGGAGTTCATGAAGTTGAGTCTTAAGTTCCCTTAACTCTGTCGGAGCCATTCGATATGGAGGAATGGAGATTGGGTGAGTTGTGCCCGGCTCCAGGTCAATACAAAAGTTGATATACCTGTCCGGAGGCATACCAGGAAAATCCACTGGGAATACCTCTCAAAACTCTGAAACAACTGGAACTAACTCAATAGATGGGGACTCCACACTATCATCCCAGAGATGAGCCAAAAAGGCTGAACACCCTCTTCACACTACCTTCCTAGCCCGAATAAACGATATAATCTTGACCGGCTTAGGCCTGTAAAAACCCTCCCACTCTAGCCTATCCTTACCCGGAATCTCTAGAGCCACAGTCTTGGTGTTACCATTTAACACAACATGATAAGAGGATAGCCAATTCATGCCCAAAATGACATCAAAGTCAACCATGTCAAGAATTACCAAATCTACCCAAGTATGCAACCCCACAAACACAACAGAGAAATCACGATACACGTGAGTCACAATCACGAACTCTCCCACTGGGGTAGAAACATGGATAGGGGAATTAAGGTTATCACATATTAAGTCCAGACCCGAAGCAAACTTCACAGACACATAAAAATAAGTAGAACCTGGGTCAAAAAGCACAGAACCCATCCTATCACAGACTAAAATTATACCTGTGATCACCGCGTCTGATACCTCAACCTCTGACCTCCCTGGGAATGCGTAACACTGAGCCCGATCATCAATCCAAGATACTTACCTTGCTGGCTGCGCCCCGCCCCTGCCTGCGCCGCCGTTCCCCCTGTCTCCCTGGCCTTCCTGAAAGTTACCTCGCTCACCCTGTGGACGACCTCTAGCATGACCACTTCTACCTGCCGGGACCACAACCTTAGACTACTGCTGAACCTGATTACCAGTATGCCTGTGAGGGCATTCCCTCTTAAAGTGGCCTGAATCACCACAATGGAAACAACCACGATCAAGTGTAAGCCTTCTGGCAGATGTGTAAGAGGCTCCCTGGCCTCTAGGAGCTGAAAACTGCTGATTAGCTCCCGAACGACCACCTGTAGCAGCTGACAGAGCTGACTGAATAGGAAGGGCTGAGTATACCTACTGATTCTGGACCCTTGAGTATGAACTACCATAATTTCCCTCATTCCTGGGCTTCTTGGCTAATGCCTTAGCCTGCCCCGCTTGCTTGACCCCTTCTAATTTCTTAACATAATCCGTCACTACATTAAATCCCTTACCTGAAGAAGTCATGTGCATGGACAACACCTATAGTTCACTTTTCAGGCCCTTCACAAACAATCAGACCCTCTTCTCCTCTGAACCCAAGAACTGAGTAGCATAACGAGACAAAGCATGGAACTTAGCCTCATAAGCAGAGACTGGCATGCTTTCCTGTTCCAGATGCAAGAACTCATCCTTCTTCCTGTCTCTCAAAGTACGAAGTATATATTTCTCTAAGAAGAGAGCATGGAACTCCTCCCAAGTCAAGGCAGGCAATGCCGACGGTCTGCACTCTACCTGAGACCTCCACCATTGCTTAGCATTATCACCCTGTAGCTGAAATGTGACGAACTCAACCCCATGCTGACGTATGATACCCAACTTGTGCAACCTTTCATAGCAATCCAAGATGAACTCATAAGCATCTTCCCTATCAGTACCCTGAAACGTAAGAGGTTTCATCTTGAGAAATTTGGTCAGCATCTCAGTGTTCATTTCCTGTCATTGTCGGACCAAGCATTGGCCTGAAGAAATCATCAGTGCCTGAAGCTGCATCCATTCTAGGAGCTGTAGTGACCGCTGGCTGAGTGCCCAGAGCCTGATTTGCAACACCCGCAGGGGTGGCTCCAGCACTAACCAAACCACTCAAGAAGTTCCAAGCCTGCTGAAATGCCTCGGGCGTCAAAGGGGGAAGGCCTGTACCTCCAGCCGGTGCTACCTCCGCCTGCGTCTCAGCATCCTCAGCAACAATCTCCACTTCTTCGACAACTTGTTCCTGAGGTGAGGGAGGGGTTGCTTCTCGTACTCCTGCAGCAGCTTGAGCTCCACCCCTGGCGAGTGTGGCCTTACCTGGTCCTCTTCTCCTTCTACTGCCTCTACCACGGACAGCCGGGCCCGCTGCTCTAGCTCCACTGCTTCTAGTATTAACCATTTGTGGACAGAAGAGTGAATGAGTCAGATACCAATTTGTATCACCAGATACCAATTGGAATCAAGTTATAGCATGAAGGAAGAAAGAAGAGAGTTTTTCCTAAAGTCCTATAGCCTCTCGAGCAAGTACATACGTCTCCGTACCGTTCCGCAAGACTCTACTAGACCCATTTTAGTACGACGAGATCAACAAACCTAGGGCTCTGATACCATATTTTTCACGATCTAGACCACCGTGAGTGGCACTCACCCAACTCCCGGGTGAGCGAACCATCACTTCCCCGAATTTAACCGTTCTAACAGCTCAAAACCAATGTGCAAAAAGTAAACTAGCAATCAATATCAATAAAATAACTCTATTATAATAACCCTGCAGAAAATCTCCCCTAGAATCTGAAAGTCAACATACCAAAACACTATCAAAACTAGAGTACGTGGATGCAACCCCAACAAAAGAAATAGTCTAAGCCCAAAACAAGTGGGCTACAACTTCAAAAAGATAGAAATAAACGCAGCTCGACCGAAGCAGTTCACCCTTGACATTTGAAAGCGCTGGGACTACAAGTGAGATCGCGTGTCAACCGCTGGAAGATCGCCTGTACTCACAAAAGAAAAATAAGTGCAGTATTAGTACACAACCACCGTGAACTAGTAGGATCATCAGCCAGTCCCAAATAAATAATGTATGAGCAGTACAACAAATCAAGTAAGGGTACATGAACACATGTAACAAGTCAACATGCATCCCTAGACTACAAGTCTCTACCTAGCTTGTTCCCACATGTAATCCACTTTTATCACCATGATCAACAATCAAGTATAACAATTAAACAACCCTCTTTATATAGCTCGAACCCACCCTGGGATCCCCTCTAAACAACACCTAAGTGTTAAACATGCAACCCGATCTGCACCAAGACCAACTCAAAGTCAGATATGACAATAACCCAGCCTCTCAAGGACCATAAACAATTATCACATTTTAATAACACAACCTGGTCCACTCAGGGGACCCATAATTTAATGCACAATGCAATAAAGTAAACCCGTACCAGGCGTGGTACCCGAGCCAACCAGTTAGTATTTTCCATACCAGGCGTGGTACCCGAGCCAACTGTTAGTATATCCCGTACCAGGCATGGTACTCGAGCCAACCATTAGTATACTCATACCAGGCGTGGTACCCGAGCCAACCGAATGTCAACCAATACACAATCACAAACTATGAACAATCAACTTGTAAACCAATCAAGCACAATACACAGTTTAATTAACCAGACTGTTAAACAGGACCATTAGACATTATTAAATCATTCCCTGAGCAATGCAAATATCATACAATTACTTAGATAAGAGTACACAAACATACAAGGTATACATGAATCAATAACCATCACCTACTTCGAAATGATCCAAAGCTCTACTCAACCCGAGCTTTTCCGTTCTCTGAAATTCTTGCTTGTTCTTGGTCTAAAACAATATACAAGTACTAAATTAATAAACATGGCCTATATATTACCCATATTACACCAAATTCCAAACCCCATGCCAACCATGATCATTCCATCCCTTTTCTGGGCTTTTCCACCATTAATTCTCCTAGTTTTACCATTTTTCATGGATATAATTAGAGAATTAAAGTTACATGATCATAATACAGTACTTTTAATCATACCCAAGGACTTCCATACCTAGAATCCCTTTCCTTCCCCGGATTCTACCATCCCTAAGTCATTCCCAATCTTTCCCCAAGTCTACCCCTAGCAATTCTATAGCGTAGGAAAAGTAGTACGGATCCTGGGGAGTAGAAATCTTACCTTAGAGAAGAAAAACAATGGAAAACGGAGGAAAATCACCTGGAATCGCCCTAGCCCTTCTCCCAAACGTGTTTGTGGAAACGGAATGTTTTGGAGAATTTTTCTGCATTAAATCCTGTTGAGCCCGCTATAGCGGTCCGCTCTGCTATAGCGGTACCGCCGTAGTGGAGTCATCCGCTATGGCGAAGGCTGACTGTCGTTGACTTCCGCTATAGCGGTATTTTCTCCGCTACAACGGAGGTCGCTCGGCGATTGACACGGAATAGAACATCGTAAAGTCCCCAAACTTGGTTCATTATACAACACACTTATTTTTCCGACGTCCCAAAATAACCCCTTCGCGCCAACTTTAATACCGAGAGTTCTACTTATCCAAATTCGATTCTGAAAAGTTTCCCGGAATCCTTTATGTCCTAGCTAAATGGAAAATTAGTTCAAGTCAAAACTCCCTTCCCAATCCTTACCCGAATTGCCCTAGATCATACCTCGCTCCTAAATCGGTCGAGACTAGCCTAGCCCAGAATTTTCAACTCCCAAACCCGAAAGTTTTCTAGCCCGAAACTTGACACAAAATATTTACCCACAATGACGAACCCGGTCATTACAAGGAAGAAGACAATGAAGTAGCTTATGTGGAATATTATTTTAATATGTGAAATATTATTTTTAATATGTGAAATATTATTTTTAATTTGTAAAATATTATTTTTCACGTCAGTGATTAACTACGCGCGTTTCATTTATGGAATCAATTTTTAGCTTGTTATGTCTAATAAGAATGAAATTGTGTATAATATTGTGTTCAATTGGAACAAGATTAAATTTAAGGATCTAAATAGAATTTTCGGACAAGTTTGAGAGCCTGTGTATGTGTTTGTTATAATGCTAAAATATAGTGTAGGCATCTTTTTTTAAAACAAGTATCAACTGTTAGTACAGTTGTATGCTTGGCAAGAGGCCTCATATATTATTTTGTTTTTTCTAGGGGTAGTAATTGGGCGGGTTGGGTTAAATTTGGGCGGGTTAAAATGGGTCAAGACAATAACGGGTCAAGACCCAACTCGACTCAAATTTGCCTGGGCCAAAATAGATTGGGTCAAAATGGGTTAGATAACGGGTTAGTAACTGGTCATAACCTAACCCGCCCAATTTTTACTAAGTTTTAATTACTTTATTTGTTATTTTATAAGTTTTTAGTACCTAATAAAATTATTTTTTTCTTTATTATAATTATATACAATATATAAAATCAAAAAAAAAATTAAAAATATTTTGACAAGATTTCTCAAAAGTCAATTTGGATTACATATCAACTCAATTTTTAATGGATTGAGATGAGTTGGGTTGAGCTAACAAATAGGCGGGTCAATAACCAACCCAAACCTAAATGGATTGTGTTGAATTGGGTGAGTTGGGTTTGATTTTGCCGCCCCTAATTTTTTTCTAGTGAAATCTAAGAGTGGTATGAAGGTCTAATATAGACGTGGCAAATTTTGTTCTTGAGAGAACAATTAAACACAGGTTCTGGTGGCTCACAGAAAATGATCATAATTCATATGATCACGTCATGTATGAAGAGAAAAAGTTCACCTCTAGGAATATCCTCATATCTTACATGACCTAATCACTTTCAACTCTGGTCATGCTTTATTCCTTCCTATCATATCTTTTTAGTAATTCATTTTGGATATTTTTGTTTAACTGTTATTTACATTCCAATTTCAAATTTTATATATATACTGTACATACATTTTAGTTTTACTTGGTTTTTTTGTTTTTGAATTGAATAGGGATGGCAATAGGGAGGGTTAGGACATGGAAAACCTTGACCTGCCCCGCCCTGGTTCGTTTAGTATTTTTTAAAAAATTAGCCCTGTCCTTCCCCGCCCCACTAAGCCCCGCCCCTCCCAGCCCCATTTATATTGTCTTTCCGTTCTTCTCTTTATAGTGTGACATATATGTAACTTTTTTTGATATATTCTATGACCAATCTGATGCTGATTTATCTCCATTTCAGAGAGAGGGAGGCGGGGGAAAAACTAATCAACAACATAAGGTGAATAAATTAATGTGAAATGACAGTACTGCCTCCCTCACCCTCAGAATTGGACTTCTCCAAATTAAACGAGAATCTTGAAGTTATAATATCTCACTTGAAAATGGTATTGCATTATGTTCATGATGGAAAACTCCATGACAAAAAAATCTGCCTGCCCAGAAAGCTTTCACCTTGTTCAGAAGTAAGCCTAGCATCACACTTCAATGACTCCTGCCCTATACCTGCCCTGCCCATTTCTTATTTTCAAAAAAATGTGTTTTTACCTGCCTTGCCCCGCCCTGCCCCGTTTAAGGGTTCCTCTGCCCCACCTCATTAAGCTTCAGCCCTGCCCTGCCCTGCCCCATTGCTCTCCCTAGAATTGAAGGACTAGACTAAGAGTGGGCACCGGACCGGTACCATTCCGGTACCGGTACCGGTCCATACCGGTCCGGTACGTACCGGAATGGACCGGAATGGACCGGTACCGGTACCGGAATTACCGATCCATACCAGCAAATCGATACCAGTTCGTATCGGTGACAAACCGGTTCCGGTCAACCGGTCAACGCGATTTTGTTTTTTTTTTAATTGTTTAAAGCCGTTGGGTAACGGCTATTTCAGCCACCCAACGGCTATTTTAGCCCCCCCCCCCCCCCCCCCCCCCCCCCCCCCCCCCCCCCCCCCCCCCCCCAACAAGTCCCCCCCTCTCTATTTTTTCATTATAAATACCCCTTCCCCTTTTAATTTTTATTCATCCATTCAACTCTCATTCTCTCTCAATTTTCATCTCTTAATATTTACAAATTCTATAATTATTCTTATTATTTTGCAAGTGAAGTATAATTTGGTGAATTTTGGAGGAGCAATCTTCTTCACATTTCAGTTATAATCGTCTGTTTTTACGGCAGACGTTTGGTATATTCGTTCCACTCTTTAATTTTTTAATTTTTATTCTTGTTTATTAGTTGTGAATTTGTGATTTATTTGTGAATTTGTGATTTGTGAACTTGTGATTTGTTTATTTTAATTTGCTAATTTTATATTTTATTATATTATGGATCCATCTCAAAAAAAATCCGGTAAAAAAGGTATTATTTCAAGAACAAAAAGTTATGTGAAGGGTAAAATAGGTAGTGGTTCTTCTAGTTCTTCTCTCCGCCCTGCTCTTCCTCAAATTAGATTTAATACAGATGAATTTACGCATGTTAATGAAACTAATTTTCCATTTACTACGGATGACCCTATTCCCAACGAAGCTTATGAAAGAATGTATAATGATTTAGAAGATGAATTAAATGAAGAAGTAGAAATGCATGAGGATGATGATTTAGAAGAAACTGATACACCGACTAGTCCCTTTATTGCCCCCGCCCCCACTATTCCCCAAACTCCAACTCAGGATAATCCTCAAGTTAGAGCTGATCTTCCCCCTATTGCTCCAGTGAGGGGTAAGACCAAACCACAACGTCCTTTAAATCACCTGTGTGGAAATTTTATTTTTTAAATGAAGAAAAAACTGTGTCTACGTGTCGTATTTGTAAACAAAGTTGGAAATATGTATCTGGTGCTAGTGGAGGTTCGACTGGGGGGTTAAAAAACTCATTTGCTTAAGAAACATCCGAGAGAGTGGCAAGCATATCTAGCTAGTCAAGGTGATGCTGGCTCTAGCGTTGGACCTTCTGTTGGCGGGTCAAACATGATTCAAACTTCACTAAATCCTTCAAACCCTGTTGGTCATGTTTCACAACGGCCCTATAATAGGGACCGTGATCGTGAAAATTTTGCTAAAATGGTTGTTGTTTGTGGTTTGCCTTTTAATTTTGGAGAACATGATGGTTTTATAAGATATATTCGGGATACATTTTATCCCAGTTTTGAAGGTATTACAAGAAGCATGGTAAAAAGAGATATTTTTGAATTTTATGAAAAACATATGCAATATCTTCGTAAATATTTTTATATGATGGATTGTAGGGCTTCTATTACCACTGATATGGGTCGTAGTCCTAACGGATTTGATTATTTAACTGTTACTGCACATTGGATTAATTATAAATGGATAATGCAAAAAAGAATTATCGCTTATAAAATTTGTGAACACAAAAAAACTGGTGCTTATATTTCTTCAAGTGTATTAAAAATTTTGCAACGTTTTTATCTTACTGATAAAGTGATTAGTATTACTTTAGATAATGCTTCTGCTAATTTAAATGCTATGACTATGCTAGAAACTAGACTTTGTCCAATTAGTAAATATGCTTTTCATATCAAATGTGGTGCACATATATTAAATTTAGTTGTAAAAGATGGTATTAGGGTATTTGATAGTTGTATTGATAAAGTCGAAAATGCAATTTTTTGGATTTTTCATATGAATAATAATAGTAGAATTCAACAATATAAAGATTTTTGTAAATTGTGTGAAGTTCCATTTAGAAAAGATCCAAAACATGTTAAAACTAGATGGAATTCTTTTTATGAAATGCTTGAAGTTGCTTATAAGTATAAAAAACCTATTACTATGATGTTTAATAGTCATAATGCTTATTCTATTGATAAACTTGCGGACAGTGATTGGGATGCAGTAGAAACACTTAAAGTCTTTTTAAAATCATTTTTTGATGCTACCAAAATTTTTTCTGGAACATATTATCGTACTATTAGTGAAATTTTAATACATATTTGAAATATTTCATGCATTTTTGCTATCTATAAGCAAAATTCATATTTTAAAGATTCTATTGAAGCTATGATTAAAAAATTTAAAAAATATTTTTTTCCTATTCCACAAATTTATTTAACTGCAATTCTTTTTAACCCGAAATATAAAGAAGTTGGTGCAAAAGCTTTAGTTAGAGAAATTTATATAATTTAGATATTTCACCACAAGAAACACCGGATTTAATAACATGTCAAGATAGTATTAAAATTTGGGCTAAGGAAATGTATGACAAATATACTGTGACCTTAGAAAATCTTGATCATGTTCATGCCCCTCAAACTTCTACATCGAGATCAGGTGTCCATGGTAAAGCAAGATCACAACTTGGTCTTGATTTTTCTAATAAGTGTGAATTTTCTAAGTATCTTGAACAGGGTGTTGATAATATTCCAACTACGGATGGCATACCACAACTATTGGATTGCTGGAAATGTCGTGTAGAACTCTTTCCAAAACTTAGCAAGATGGTGAGAGACGTGCTAGTTATTCAAGGATCATCAGTTGCTTCGGAACAAGCTTTTAGCGCGGCAAGATTTCAAATTGGAGACCATAGATATTCCTTAGCAGAAGACAGTTTGGAGGTATTGGTGTTGTTTAGAGATTGGATCAACGCCGAGCGAAGAAACGTTGGAAGACCAAAGTTGCAAAAAGTAGCAGAACAAGACATAGATAACCTCATTGGATTTGATAGTGATGATGGCGCTGAACTTGAAGATCGTCAAGCAGCTTTACCAGGAATTGAGGTTGAAGAAGCTGAAACTTTACAAAGTTTAGAAGATAAATTTATAAATCTATACAACTATTAGTATTACATTCGAGGCTTAGTTGAAACAGAACCCTCCCTAGAAGGTGGCTGCGTAAATTAGGCGTTTTACTAATAGTTGTAAATTGTAATATTAGTTTGAAATTTTGAATAAATTGATTTTTTTTAAATTTTTATCATTGTTTTATACTTTTATAGTTTTATACTTTATTCATTGAAAACATAAACTAATAAATTGAAAACTTAAAAATATTAACAACAAACTCATAAATTGAAAACTTAAAAAAATAAACTAAAACATAAACTAATAGACTTCAAAACATAAACTTATAAATTGAAAACTTAAAAAAATAAAAAACTTTAAACAAACTAAAACATTTCAAATATATAACTTAGAAAACATATATAAACTATAAACTTAATCAAACTTCAATTAAAAGAAATAAAACTAATAAATTAAAAAACTTTAAAAAACAAAAACTTTAACAAACTAATAAACTTCAAATATAATTTATATAAGTTATAAAATTTTAAATCATAATTAACTATTTAACTTTTAAGTTATAAATTATAAAAACTTTTAAGTTATAAGTTATCACTTGAAAATTAAGTTTGAAATTCAAAATGTAATTCAAAATAAAAAAAAAAAAAAAAAAAAAAAAAAAACCATTCCCGTAAACCGGTCCGGCCCATTCCGGTACCATTCCGGTACGATACCGGTCCATTCCGGTTGAAACCGAAATGAGATGGGATCCGGTACCCATACCGGTTGAACCGGTCCGGTTCATTCCGGTACCGGTCACCATTCCGGTACTGGCCGTACCGGTCCGGTCCGATACCGGTCTGTTCCGGTCCGGCCATTCCGGTCCGGTCCGATACCGGTTTGTTCCGGTCCGACCATTCCGGTCCGGTCCGACGGGCACTCTTAGACTAGACTACTGTCAATCTTGTATATATTGTTTTACTTGTAAGTACCCAGTCATATATGATTAGTTGGTTTTGTAGTATTCTCCGCCTAATGATTTAAAATTTGTGGATACTATTTAGTTTTCAGTTTTATGAGAATATAGACACGCTTCACAAACTATATATGATTGAACTTATTATAAACCTGTATTTCTTTTCCTCTCAATAATCTTTCATCTCTTATGCTTTTGCCAACAACTGTTTACGATCAAAAACAGCTAAGATAAGCAAAGGAGAATCTATTTGCATTTTGGGCAGTTATAATACTCTAGAATTTAGAGCATACATAAATTGTTTCACGTATTGATACTTAAAAATGTACACTACTAGAAAAAATAATTTTTTTCTTTTCTCACTAATTCAATTAAATATCTATGAGAATAGTCACTTAATATTTTTCAGTGATAAATTTTAATGGGAAAAAATATTTCTTTTTACTAAGGTTAATGTCTCAGATAAGACCCACACAGTTAAAAACCAATGTAATTCATAAAGCAAGAAATAACTAGAAATAACAGGTTTATATAATTATTTGAACTATATATTGTTTTCTGACAGTAGGAGCAGAGGCGTCTCAAGCATATTAGTGGCCTAAGACGAAAATTAAATCGAGGCCTTAAATTTTAAAGAAAAATTAGATATTTTCTTTTATAAAGTCTACTTTTTAAATTTTTTGACATGCAAAGTTGTTAACATTTTTTTATAATTCATTTCTTCTAATAATCTGATTTCAATTAATAATATATATAACCAATGCATTTAATCTTTCTTGAGACATAGTACTCTAGATATATCAAATTTCTTCTAATAATTTTTTTTGTTTTATATAAAAAGTTTATTTTTTCTACAAATTGTATATTTTTTTTTTATAAAAAACCTATAATTTATTATTGTTAAAAAAATGAGGCCCCTTAAATTTAGGGGCCTAAGGCGACCGCCTTTTTCTCGAAGGGGCAGAGCCGCACCTGAGTAGGAGTCATATGCAGAAACTGTTAGGACTAGTTATGGGTGTCAAAATGAACTCAATCACATATAACCCGTCTGGGTTGGGTTCATGATAATTTAGTATTGGATCAACTTTCAACCTATTTGAGCTCAACCCATTTGAAATAATCTTGAGTTGAGCCCAATTATATCTCAACTTCAATCCGCTTCTTTAATTCTTAATAATATTTTTATTTAAGAAAACAAGCTTCTTGAAAATAAAAAAAATAATTTTCTTGATGAAGGAAAGGGACAACTACACAAATGCCCTTTAAAGGGAGTGACTTTGTATTTTTGGCCCCCATAAAAATGGTCTTACAAAAATAGCCTTCCTTGTTTTTCATGTATAGAGCAACTACCTTTTTGCCCCTCTACACCTTAAATATTTTTAAATAACTATCAATGCTCATTTATCTCTCAACTTTTATATATATTTCTTTTTCTCTTTTTTCTTTTCTTTTTTTTATTTCTATTTTTTCTTTTTTCTTTTTTTCTCAACCTTTATTTTTCTTTTATTTTTTGTTTTATTCTTTCTTCTACGTTTTTTCTTTTTTCTCAATCTTTATTTTTTTTCTTTTCTCCTCTCAATTCTACTTTTTTCTCCTTTTATTTTTTATTTTTTATTTTTTTATTTTTTTTATTTTTCTCAACCTTTATTTTTTGTTGTCTTTTTTTTCTTCGTTTTTTTCTTTTTTTCTCAATATTTATTTTTTTCTCTCAACTTCTATTTTTTTTTTCTTTGGTTTTTAATTTTTCTTTTCTCTTTTTTTTAATTAATTTTTTCGACCTTTATTTTTTTTATGAGATGTTCTATAATTCTTGCTTTAGAGGCAAGACTTAGCCCAAAGACTTTCAAACAACAAATTACGTCCATGAGCAAGACTTGACACTAGTATATTGTGTCTTGATTTATGAGATGTTTTATAACACAAGTGTGCCTCAGAGGCAAGACTTAGCCCAAGGACCTCTCAAAAAATACAAGTTACGCTCCATGGGCAAGAGTTCACACTACTTCATTATGTCTAAATTTATGAGATACTCTATAACTCTTGCCTTAGAGGCAAGACTTAGCTCAAAGATTTTCAAACAACAAGTTATGCCCCACGAGCAAGACTTGACACTACCTCATTGTGTCTTGATTTATGAGACATTCTATAACTCTTGCCCTAGAGACAAGACTTAGCCCAAAGACTTTCAAACAACAAGTTACGCCCCATGGGCAAGAGTTGACACTATCATATTGTGCTTGATTTATGGGATGCTCTATAACGCTTGCCTAAGAGGCAAGACTTAGTCCAAAGACTTCCAAATAACAAATTACGCCCATGGGCAAGAGTTGACACTACCACATTGTGTCTTGATTTATGCGATGCTCTATAACTCTTGCCTTAGAGGCAAAACTTAGCTCAAAGACTTTCAACCAACAAGTTACGCCTCATTGGCAAGAGTTGACACTAGCACATTATGTCTTGATCATGAGATGCTCTATAACGTTTGCCTTAGAGGCAAGACTTAGCCCAAGGGCCTCCCAAAATATAAGTTATGCCCCATGGGCAAGAGTTAACACTACTTCATTGTGTCTTAATTTATGAGATGCTCTATAACTCTTGCCTTAGAGGTAAGACTTAGCTCAAGAATTTTTCAAACAACAAGTTATGCCCCATGAGCAAGGCTTGACACTACCTCATTGTGTCTTGATTTATGAGATGTTCTATAACATTTTCTTAGAGGCAAGACTTGTTCCAAAGGACTTCCAAACAACAAAGCACGCTCTTAAGTTTACTTCGATTTCAAAGAAAGAAGATCTTCTTTGCGGATTATCCAACTTTTTTTGTTCATTAGCAAAAAATAATAGAGGTTAAGAAAAAAGAAAAAAAGAGAAGAATAAAAGAGAAAAGAAAAAAAAAAAGAAAAAAAAAAAAGAGAAAAAAAAAAAAAAAAAAGAAAAAAAAAAAAAAAAAAAAAAAAAAAAAAAAAAAAAAAAAAAAAAAAAAAAAAAAAAAAAAAAAAAAAAAAAAAAAAAAAAGAAAATAAAGGTTGAGAAAAAAAAAGAACAAAAAAAAAGTTAAGAGAAAAAAAGAAAATAAAGGTTGAGAAAAAAGAAAACGAGAATTAAAAAAAAATTGAAAAAAAAGAAAAAAAAAGATAAAAAATTAAAAAGATAAAAGAAAAAAGAAAAATGAAAATTAAAAGTTGAGAGACAAATGAACATGGAGAGTTATGGTGTAGAGGGGCAAAAATGTATATGTTCTATACATAAAAAGGAAGGAAGAGTATTTTTTAATGACTTTTCTTACGAGGGGCATAAATTGAAGACCACTCACTTTTGAGGACACTCCATGTAATTTCCTGGATGAAGGAAAATCACAAACCCACCCCCGTCTTACATCACCCCACCCCACCCCACACCCACCTTACCACTCCACCCACCCCACTCCAATTTTTTTTTAATTTTTAATTTTTTTTTCTACCCCACCCCGCCCCAATCGCCCAAGCCCACCTCTACTTCACCTGTCAAAAAATTAATTTTTTTCCACCCCACCCTCACCCTCACCCTCTACCACCCACCCCCTTACCTCCACCCCATTCTCTCCCCCCCGCCCTCACCCTCTACCACCCACCCCCTTACCTCCACCCCATTCTCTCTCCCCCCGCCCTCAATGTTTTAATATTTTTCTAACCCTATCCCCACCGCTCCCAACCTACATCTATCACCCCGTCTACTCCCATCCCCTACCTTCACTTTACCCCACCTCCAATCGAAAATATTTTCTAGGAAAACAAGTTGTTTCTGATTTATTTTTTGTATTTTTAGTACACAAATAGAAAAAGGTGGTGGTGGTGGGGTAGATTTTTTTTTTTTAAATTTTTAATTTTTTTTAAAAAAATTAAAAAAATTGGGTGTGTGGGTTGGGGTGGGGAGTGGGGATGGGGTGGTGTAGAATTTTTTTTTAAGAAAAATAAAATTAAAAATTAGAAATTTTGTGTGGGTGTACTGTCTGTGTGTGGGGAGGGGGAAGGGGGGGGGGGGGTTGGTGGGTTGGGGATATAATGAGGTACCAAAGTATGTTTATATGATAATAGTATTGTTTAAATTAAACGAGTTAAATTGGGCGGGTCATGACCCAACCTGATTTTTAGCCCAATTTAATCCAACCTAATTCAACCCAAAGTAAATTTGGGCGGGTCATAACTCAACCCAAGTATAATTCAACCCATTTTAATCTCTCCATTTTCAATCCAACCCGATCATTTGACACCTCTAGGATTAGTAATTTATAATTTTTGTCAATGTATTCGAATTATATTCTTAAAAGAAAGAATAAAACACAAAGAGAGTGAGGAAAAGTGCTTAGCTAACAATATGAAATATTTTTTTCTTGTTTCTTAGAGGACGCTCTTATCAGTTATCATAACAAACTAAAGCCTCATGCATGCATTGCCTTTTACCTACCTAACGAATTTTCTCTATTAAAAACAATAATCCTACCCGTAAACACAACTACACCACACAAAGGGCAGATTTTTCAGATCAAAGGGTATAGTGGTTTTTCTTTTTTTTTTTTTAAAAAAAAAATATCTACATAGTTCCTGTTTATTTATGAATTTCCTATGAGAATTTGCTGAAATGCTGGATAATGAAAACATCAGTTAAACATAGCTATCAGCTGAAGTTAATGTTGTATGATATCTTTTGCTCTTTTACTTTTATGCCTTTTAATTTAGTATCTCTTTGTTTGTCATCCTTGTTTTCTTTTGTTTTGTTCTGTTAAAAGAAGCAACATGATCTAATATATTTCTCATTCCTTGTTTCTTTCTCTTTGTTTTGAGCTGTCTATTTACTTGAAAAGGACTGTGACTTCATTAGTATAAATGATTTCATAAGCATTTCATTTGTGGGAGGAGGACAAACACTTTTCATTTTAGTATTTTGTTTTGATGAATCTTTACTCTTTTGCCAAATCTAGAGGTGACAAATGGGCGGGTTGAATTGATTTGAGAGGATCAAAGTAGATTGAGTTAATAAATGGGCGGGTTATTGGCTCGCCCAAAAATTATTTGGGTTAAAATGGGCTAAAATACGGGTCAAAAACCAACCCACCCATTTCTTACTAAGTTTTAATTGCTTTATATGTTCTTTTATAAATTTTTAGTACCGAATAATATTACTTTTTCTTTATTAGGGCTATATGTAATAACATCAAATAAAAAAAATGTCTTCTTTCGCAAGTATTTTGACAAGATTTCTCATTGATCAATTTTGGGCTAGATATCAACTCAATTTTTGATGAGCTGAGCTAATAAATGGACTGGTCAATAAACAATCCAAACTTGAGCGGTTGGACGGATTATGATTTCATGAGCTAATTTTGCCACCTCTAGCCAAATCATTTGGTCCTTTCGTCCTATTATAATCTTTGTTGTTTTTCTCCCAAATAGGAAACATGGAACTCATGCATCTAATGGAGAGGCTTAGGCCTATTTTGGGCTTAAAAAGCTGGGATTACTGTGTTTTATGGAAGTTGAGTGAAGATCAAAGGTACATGATCTATGATCTCAATGAGACTTTTCTTGCCCCGCCCCCTCCATCTAGAGGCGGATTTAGAGTGTGTGAGTTCAAAACACAGTATAATTTTATTATACGTATACATTTTGAATATATGTTCTATTGTATGTACCCAAGGTATTAGCAGAAAACAATTGGCTTAGTTGAGCCCACTGAACACACTCTAGATCCGCCTCTGCCGCTTGTGTAATTAGTTGTGGATTATGCGTCATGCAGGTTTCTTGAATGGATTTGTTGCTGCTGTGGTGGAGCTGAAAAAAATATGCATAGCTGTGAGCAAGAGATATTTTTCCCTGATTCTTCTACTTCAACTTGTAGAGATGTTACATTTCAGCATCCAATAACAACTGCTTGTGATTTACTGGCTCAGATCCCGCCTTCTCTGGCTCTAGACTGCGGGTACATGTTTGGCCTATACCTTCCTCCTTTCTCTTACTATTCGGTGCATTGAACTTCAGCTATGCGGGAGTCTGAGAATGTGTCGGACCATATTGTGTCTATTGTACGTTTAGCCGTTCACTTGCATTTCTGCGAGAGGCTATTTCTCAATGCTAAAAAGAAAGAAAAAAAGTCCTCTTCAAGTGTCAAATTTTCAATAATCATTTTTGAAATAAAATTGCAGAATTTATGCAGAGGCCTTATTATCTAATCAAGCAAAATGGATGAACTTTGTACCTTTCTCGGAATCAAATATGTCTAATGTAAGAATTCCGTTTGTTACTGTCAATTTTCATTGCATAATTCTCCATTAAAAACACTTTTTTTTCTCTACATAATGTTGTTTGATATTAATTGCAGGAAATAATGGGAACCAGAGCTTTGATTCCATCTGCTCTTGGATTGCTCGAGTTGTTCAGTACCCAACAAGTAAAACATATGCTTCCTCCCTCTACCCTCTTTTTCATCTATTACAACTTTCTTCCCTCTTTTTAGTGTAAATTCCAAGAAAATTATGTCAAAAGGTACAATTACTTCCTTAACTATAGTTTTTTTCCTCCAAATTGGGGATAGGGGATTACAAGGTGGGGAATCGAACCCTCACTAACAACTGAGCTACTAATATTTCCCTTCTTAACTATTGTTAAGTTAAAATGACAGCAATAAACACTGGCAACATGTGACAGTACATAAGGAAGGTAAAGGGTGATCATGTAGACTGATAATACTTGTGTTCAGCTATAATTAATTACTCAAAAGTATTTTATGGAATTAAGCAAGTGGGGTGGAATAGTGGGGAAAGAGTAGGAAAATGTTTTTGACATTTGAGATAGTAGATGTAAACAATTTGATGTAACATATATACAAATTTACAATCTTTACAGCTACCAGAGGATGAGAAAGTCATCGAATTCGTCTCAGCTCAATGCAATATGTACTTGGAGCAGCAAGCTATGATGAACTCAAGTTTCTCAAATGGGGTTCATGAAAACACATCAAAGCCTTTCCCAGCAGACGGAGACGACCATATGAAAGATTCCCAAAATCCTTACCAGCAGACAGTTTCCCCTGCAGCTACATCAAGAGACCATTCAGATCACTTGTCGTATGATTTCCCACTCAAACGAAAACAATTGGATACTTCTTCAATGAACTTCCTTCCGCAGTTAAGTACTTACAGCACACCAGAAGTCGATAACAACACAGGAGGGAACATGTTGTTTGATCAGAGCACAAGTGATGTGACACATTTCTCGGAGAATAGGTACATGAGTGAGATGGATGCTTATTTACAGAAGCAAATGATGAGAAGTAGTAGTACTCAAACTGGAATTGATGATGAATCTGTCAAACATGATAATGGAAGATCCAATTCAGGATCTGATAGTGATCAAAATGAGGACGAAGATGATCCTAAGTATAGAAGGAGAAATGGAAAGGGTCCTCAATCCAAGAACCTTATGGCTGAAAGGAAAAGAAGGAAGAAACTAAATGAAAGGCTCTATGCTCTTAGAGCTTTGGTTCCCAAAATTTCCAAGGTAATTCTTAAATAATCTTACAAATTTGCGATGGAGATTGTGATTAATTTCAGTATATCCCTCATTAGAATTCCTGATTGGCTAATCATTATGATAAAAATTATGTACAGTTGGATAGAGCTTCTATCCTTGGAGATGCTATTGAATATGTGATGGAATTGGAAAAGCAAGTGAAAGATCTGCAGCTTGAGCTTGAAGAACATTCAGATGACGAGGGTGGAGGAAGGAATCAGGACCAGGTCTACCCTGACGTTTTAAGCCACAATGGAACTAAAAACAGGCCTAAATCAGAAAATGCCAAACTTCCAAATGGAAGCCATAGAGAATTATCAACTAATTCTAATGGCAGCACTGATCCTTCCCGAAAAAATCAAGAGGTAGAAGAGAATGACAAATTGCAGCAAATGGAGGTACATATTGTCTGATTTGTAGACGGACTTACTTACAAGCACTTATAGTTGTAGTTTTCTTTCACGTGACCTGATAGTGTAATTTCTTTTTTGTGACACTTTTAGTGTACATAAGTTAAAATCCTTAATTATAATTTTCAATCTCTATAATGACATGAATTTAAGATATATGTTTATTAATGTGTAGCCACAAGTGGAAGTTGCACAATTAGATGGGAATGAGTTCTTTGTGAAGGTGTTTCGTGAGCACAAGGCTGGTGGATTGGTGAGGATCTTGGATGCTTTCAACTCCTTGGGCTTGGAGGTTACCAATGTCAATGCAACTAGGCATACTTGTTTGGTATCAAGTATCTTCAAAGTAGAAGTAAGTCAACATATTCTTCAACCATTCCCACGCCACCCCCTACTCAAAAGGAAAAGAAAAAAATTAAGGCCTACTTTAGCAAAAAGTATTGCTTGGTCTACAAATAACATTAACTTGAGGTAGGACCTATATTACGATTTCTTGTGGTGATCAAGTTTGTCGACACTTGCTAATTAGGCTTGCATTAAGTACAAGTACTAGACAATAAGTTCTCATACTTTACATAAAACCCTTTTATTCTTTGATATCAAATATTTGTCATTTTGTCAAACTAAATATGTTTTAAGATATTTGATGTTTTAGAAAAACAAGAAGTCATTTATTGCTTTTTTCCAGCAGCAGATCTACCCACACTATTTCAAATTAATGCTTATTTAATTTAAGTGGGATATCCTAATTTATGTGACATTTTTATTGGTTTAATACATCGTCAGCCCCTTAAATTTGTCAGATATTTCATTTAGACACTCGAACTAAGTCTTGCTCCAATCAAACACCTCAACTCCTAATAAACTATTTCAATTAGGCATTTTTTGATTCAACTTTTAAAAAAAAATTTGTGTGTGTTTTCATTCGTCGATTAGATAGTTAAGTTCTAAACTACATAACATATATCATCTCTTTCAATTATATGCATCAACTTTAAGTAGAAAATGTATGAAATTTTACAGCTTATTGAAACGAATGCATATAATTAAAGAAAATAACATATTCTATATGATTAACTTAACTATCTAATAGATGAACTATAATACACACAAAAAAAATATATTCCAATTTGAAACGAAAGTGTCTAATTGAAACACTTTATTTGGAGTTGGTGTTCAATTAAAACATGGCTTAGTTCGAGTGTCTAAATGAAATATCATGACAAGTTTAAGGGGCTGATTATGTATTAAGTCTTTTTTTAAAGTCTGAACCGAAAAAAATGTCACTTTTTATAATTAGAATCAAGTTAACTTTAAAATTTCTTCTTGACCCTTAATGAAATGATTTATAGTCACACAAATATCTAAAATTAATTTTAGACCAGAAATTTTCAAAGTCTTTATTTCTTTTTTAAATGCTGTGCCTAGTCAAATAGTGCCATATAAATTGAGACGTAAGAAGTAATAGTTTAGACCAACATCCTTATAGTTAAGACTATTACATTCATTTCTTAAGAAATGTATACAAACATATGAACCAAATGTAGTATTTCGTAGAGGTTAATAATTGCGTATGACAAAATAATTTCTCGAAATTATATGAAAACCTAAACGGCATTCCTTGTCATCTTTCAAGTCTGAAATTGTTTTGTTTTAATTAACTATGAATATTGTATGTGTTAGCAGAAAAGGGATAATGAAATGGTTCAAGCTGGTCATGTGAGGGACACCTTGCTAGAGCTGACAAGAAACCCTAGTAGAGATTGGTCTGAAATGGCTAGAGTATCATCAGATAACAATGCAAATAACAGTATAGATTATCATCGACATCAGAATCACCATCTTGATCATCACTTAGACAATAATCACCACAAGCAAGCCAATTCACATCACTTTCACCGACACCACCATCACTAACATATTCAATTTTAATAATGATGCCTTTTCTTTTACCTAAGTAATCCCTATGTAGTTTTAGTAATTTGCAGAATAAGATACATGTGTTGCCCTTAAATATAATAGAAAATTACTATTAGGTTCATGTTTGATCAGATGTCTCCTTAGGTTTGACTTCTTAACAATAACCTATGATTTGTAATCATATTACACTATCTTCCTCGTTTTAATTTCTTATAACAATTGTTTAAAGTTATTTATCATTATTTCAAAGTAATTACAATTTTACCAATATCCACTTAACAATATTAAAAATTGTTTACCCTTTCTTACACTTTTTAATTAACTAATTAAATTTTTTTGGAATAGAAAAAAACTAATATCCACCACTCTTCTTCCTCTTCCTTTGCAATTTTTTTTTCAATCTTCAAGTAAAAACTTCAATTCTTTTCCTCAAAGTTTAGAAACTCTTCATATTGAATACCCTATGAGTCCCAAAAATTGTAGTTGAATTATAGCGAAAGAAAGTACTATTTGAAATTTCAAAAACTAAAGAGATTCAAAGCTCTCTTCATAGATAAATTTCAATAATACTTATTTTGAAATTTAAAAAAATTAATTAATCGAATTGTTTCAATTGGTTTGAAGAAGCCGCCATGATCTGATGGTGGCTCACCTCAACTACTATATTTGAATACAAAATACAAGTTACAACTCAGAAATAGATACTATGTATGCTGGAAGATGAAGAAGACGTCACGACCTAATGGTGGCTCACCTCAATTGAAAGGGACCAATGAAAGCTGAAAATCAAGTATCGTCTGTCTGGTCACTGTTTGTACCCCTTGCACACTCCCAAATAACAATAAGTGTGAATCTAAAGACCTAGCAAGATCATCGATTCACCTTCTCATTACCTCTGGGGCAAGTCTTAAAACTGACTAGTAATGCATAAAAGCACAAATAAGTGGCATGTTGGAATAAATATTTCAATTAATTTTGAAACAATTCATCCGATAAAAGTTCTTGATTTCCAAAATGAATGAATGTAAATGTAATGACCTTTCCAGTCATTTTCGCATTTACGCCTTCTTTGTACTGCTAGAGCTTTTCTGTAGCGGCCCCAAGTCATTTATGACTTGCTGGGACCAGTGGTTCGGTGCCCTGGTCGTTCGTTTGGTCGTTTTGGCCATTTGCCTGTTTTAGAGCCTTAACTTAGAATATCATTGACTTCAGTCAACATTCTTGGTAAATGTACTCGGAATCAAATTCTGATAGTTCTGTTAGCTCCAGAGTGTGGATTTTGGTCTGGATGAACCTTGGGTCGGGTTTTGGGAGCTTTCGATTTAGTTTTGTCTAGTTTTTTGTGTTTTAGCCAAGTTGAACTTGAAAGTTTGACTTTGGTCAACATTCAGAGAACACGGTCTCGGATGAAAATTTCGTCTGCACTATTAGCTCCGGAATGTCTACTTTGGGCTAGGAAAACCTTTGGTTCGGGTTCCGGGGCTTCCAGACTTATTTTGGGGTATTGAGTTCTGAGTTAGTTTTGGGCATGGGCCCACTTTTCCTTAAAACGATCTCCGTTGGTAAATTTTTTGATTTCATTGAGTTCGAAATGTCGTTTCCACTCAAATAGCTTAATTGGTTTGTGAGTATCAGGTTCCAATTATGCCCGGAATGCCCCGTACAAATTTAGAAAATTGCAGATTTTTCTGTTGCGGGCCAGCTTTAAATAGCTGTTGGCAGCTTTATTTTCAGCTTTTGCTCTCATCTTCCCAACTCGTTTTCTCCACCATTTTTACACCAAATTCCTTCAAATCTTCACCTGCTCTTACCCATCAGATAACAATGCAAATAACAGTATAGATTATCATCGACATCAGAATCACCATCTTGATCATCACTTAGACAATAATCACCACAAGCAAGCCAATTCACATCACTTTCACCGACACCACCATCACTAACATATTCAATTTTAATAATGATGCCTTTTCTTTTACCTAAGTAATCCCTATGTAGTTTTAGTAATTTGCAGAATAAGATACATGTGTTGCCCTTAAATATAATAGAAAATTACTATTAGGTTCATGTTTGATCAGATGTCTCCTTAGGTTTGACTTCTTAACAATAACCTATGATTTGTAATCATATTACACTATCTTCCTCGTTTTAATTTCTTATAACAATTATTTAAAGTTATTTATCATTATTTCAAAGTAATTACAATTTTACCAATATCCACTTAACAATATTAAAAATTGTTTACCCTTTCTTACACTTTTTAATTAACTAATTAAATTTTTTTGGAATAGAAAAAAACTAATATCCACCACTCTTCTTTCTCTTCCTTTGCAATTTTTTTTTCAATCTTCAAGTAAAAACTTCAATTCTTTTCCTCAAAGTTTAGAAACTCTTCATATTGAATACCCTATGAGTCCCAAAAATTGTAGTTGAATTATAGCGAAAGAAAGTACTATTTGAAATTTCAAAAACTAAAGAGATTCAAAGCTCTCTTCATAGATAAATTTCAATAATACTTATTTTGAAATTCAAAAAAATTAATTAATCGAATTGTTTCAATTGGTTTGAAGAAGCCGCCATGATCTGATGGTGGCTCACCTCAACTACTATATTTGAATACAAAATACAAGTTACAACTCAGAAATAGATACTATGTATGCTGGAAGATGAAGAAGACGTCACGACCTAATGGTGGCTCACCTCAATTGAAAGGGACCAATGAAAGCTGAAAATCAAGTATCGTCTGTCTGGTCACTGTCTGTACCCCTTGCACACTCCCAAATAACAATAAGTGTGAATCTAAAGACCTAGCAAGATCATCGATTCACCTTCTCATTACCTCTGGGGCAAGTCTTAAAACTGACTAGTAATGCATAAAAGCACAAATAAGTGGCATGTTGGAATAAATATTTCAATTAATTTTGAAACAATTCATCCGATAAAAGTTCTTGATTTCCAAAATGAATGAATGTAAATGTAATGACCTTTCCAGTCATTTTCGCATTTACGCCTTCTTTGTACTGCTAGAGCTTTTCTGTAGCGGCCCCAAGTCATTTATGACTTGCTGGGACCAGTGGTTCGGTGCCCTGGTCGTTCGTTTGGTCGTTTTGGCCATTTGCCTGTTTTAGAGCCTTAACTTAGAATATCATTGACTTCAGTCAACATTCTTGGTAAATGTACTCGGAATCAAATTCTCATAGTTCTGTTAGCTCCAGAGCGTGGATTTTGGTCTGGATGAACCTTGGGTCGGGTTTTGGGAGCTTTCGATTTAGTTTTGTCTAGTTTTTTGTGTTTTAGCCAAGTTGAACTTAAAAGTTTGACTTTGATCAACATTCAGAGAACACGGTCTCGGATGAAAATTTCGTCTGCACTATTAGCTCCGGAATGTCTACTTTGGGCTAGGAAAACCTTTGGTTCGGGTTTCGGGGCTTCCAGACTTATTTTGGGGTATTGAGTTCTGAGTTAGTTTTGGGCATGGGCCCACTTTTCCTTAAAACGATCTCCGTTGGTAAATTTTTTGATTTCATTGAGTTCGAAATGTCGTTTTCACTCAAATAGCTTAATTGGTTTGTGAGTATCAGGTTCCAATTATGCCCGGAATGCCCCGTACAAATTTAGAAAATTGCAGATTTTTCTGTTGCGGGCCAGCTTTAAATAGCTGTTGGCAACTTTATTTTCAGCTTTTGCTCTCATCTTCCCAACTCGTTTTCTCCACCATTTTTACACCAAATTCTTTCAAATCTTCACCTGCTCTTACCCATAACTTGGAGGAATAATTATTGCTGATCTGGGTGTGTTTCTTGGCCTCGTGGATAGGTAAAATCTCTTGTTAACTTTCGTTAATTTCTACAAATTTCATTCTTTAAATTCTTGTTTTTCACGATTTTCAGCTTATTTCTTTCACTTCTTTCAACTCCAACTTCATTTTTCTCAACTCTAATTACTCAAGAACAGTGTGGGCTCATGGAAATTCTCTAAATTATCGTTAATCTCGCTCCTTTATCGTTGGTAAGCCTCTTCTTCTTCAAGCCTTGTTCTTCTCTTCAAGCTCAAAAACCTCCATGGTTGAGGCTCTTACAAGCTTGATTTTTCTTGGGTTAAAGCTGCGTTGGAGAGCATGATTGTTCATGGTAGCTGTAGTTCCGGTCCGTGGTTGATTCTTGCTTCTAAATTGTCGTTTCTGCCCTTGAAAATCGTAATTTTCCACTTTTGTTCTCATGAATTAGTAGTACTTCGGGGCTGTTTTGAGCCCTGAAACAAACTCCATTTGCGCTCAAATTTTGAGCATGGGTTTCTAAATTCACCGCGGACATAATTGTGAATTTTATTTTCTGTTTTGCTGCGCGGGCCTCGAGGGTCATTTTTCGACCTGATTTTTCGTATAGCAATGTGAGTGTCATTCTTCTCGTCTTGACACCTAAATTATATTCTTGATAGCGTGGCAGCTTTTCGAGGCTCTTTGAAAGAGGAAGGCACACGAGTGATGGTTCATGTTTGCAGTTCGGCCCCGAGGTAGGTTACGATTTAAACTCCTTAGACTTCGCATATATAGAATAAAATTGTACTAATGGGCATCCTTGGGTTGGGCTTACTAGTTTGTACCATAGACCTTGACCGCTTTATTCATGTCCGATTCTTTTTCTTCCTCCGATGGTTGTAGCATTTGCTATAGATGATATTATCACCTTTGTGGTCCTGTGTGACCTTGTTTGACTCTGGAACATAGATGGTGGGTTATATGGGAATGTCCATGAGTCTCGGGCATCGTTATTATTATTGTAGAGCTGGCTATCTATGCTGTAGAACGATTGGAGCCTGTGTAGGTCCGATAGGTTGATTGTGGGCCGGGGTCCACTGTTGTGATAGTGTATACCATTCATCATGCATATAGAGGAAATTTCTTCATGATTTTACTATGGTTTTGGCTTCGGGCCTACTATTGTTGAATTTCTAAATCTTCCATAGCCCGTGGGACCCGTTTTTGGTAAAAATGATTGAAAAAGGGTTTTGGTACCATCTTAATGGATCTTCTTGGGGTAAGGGGGAATTAAAAGATGTTTTATCACTATTTCCACTTATACTAGACTCGGCGGGGTCGAGCGCTAGACTTGTTTTACTACAACTTCTGGGGTAATGCTAGACTCAGTGGGGCCGTGTGCTAGGACTATTTGACTTACTGATTTAGACCTGGATACTCTCCGGGCAGCTTTACTTGGGAATTTTTGAGATTGCAGGGCATCTAGTATGTTGGTCGGGGGATTCCATGGACCTTGCCATTTCAGACCAGGGGCTACATGCTGCGAGTGCCCGGGGGGGTATACGACATAGTAGAGGTATACGGGTGTGACCTTTCATTGAATCCCATCTTCTGGGCCTTATAGGACGCCAGAAATGGGTAACATACGGTACTACTATAACTCTTGGCTTAGCATGACATGTCATACCATTCATTTGTGTGAGGTTCCACCCTTGTTTGCTGTTTGTTTATTGTACGCTCCGGTAGTATGGAATGCCGGAGGTTTTGTCTTCACTTGTTTGTGGTCCATGGGAGTATGGGCACCCGTGGGACTGTAGGTAGACTTATTGTTACTATTTCGCTCTATTGGTTCCTATTATGGTTCTTATGACTTTGGATATTGTTAAGGTTAAACTTGGGCTTCCAGTTGTTGAATTCTTGACTTGAGATTGCATGCTTAGTTGGGTTATCATTCATTGTATTCGAACATGTTCACTGTTTTCTTCCTATCCTTCTCTACATTGAGATTATCGGTATACCGCCTATTTTCTAAACTCTTCTTTGTCTACTTGTTGTTATGAGAATTCCTGGGTATGTGTTTGTTTCTTTCGCCTGTGATGTGTATTCTTTTAGCTATCCATATGTATTATTCCTGCTTGTATTCCTTCTGTGCTAGCTTTCGTGTACTTCTTTATTATCTTCTGTGACTAGTTGTTTTCTATTCTACTTATTACTGCTCTTTTATCTTATATGTGTCCAGTTGGTGTATGATACCTACTGGGTACTGGTTGCTTTGCAATTGTTGCTCATACTACACTCTGCATCTCTTGGTGCATATCCTACTGTGGGCCATCGCCGTTAGCTCATTGGAGACTCGTGCGAGGAGCTATTTTTGAGATATTTCAGACTGAGGGTGAGCTCTTGGCGATCGGAGCTTAGCTTTTGTTTATCTTTTATATCATGTACTCTATTACTACTCGGAGACATCTGTATATATTGTTTGGATCCTTTGTACTCCTTATATGTAGTTCTGGCTGTATACTATGATACCAGATTTTGGGGTTTTGGTTTATCTTCCGTAGATGTATATATATTCTTGTATCTACTTTCTTCAGCTTATTTCCTTTGCTTCCGCTTATTTATATCGTTCCTCCACTAAAGTGTTAGATGGTAGCCCATTACTAACCGTTCCGGGCTACAGTGATTAGTTCGCCTACTGGGGGGTTGTAGGTGCCATCATGACTGAGAAATCGGGTCGTGACAGCTTGGTATCGGAGCTTAGGTTCACCGGTATCATCAGTATAGGAGCCAATGTCTAGTAGAGTCCTGCGGATCGGGGTGGAGACGTACGTACTTAATCTTCGAGAGGCTATAGTGACATCTTAGGAAATATGACTCTCTTATTTGCTTCTGTATCGTGCATAATCCTTAGGAGTTTCTTGAAATATCATTTGTTCTCGTTTATTCTTTTGCAGATGGATCGTACGAGATCGTTGGCATTGGGCGGAGATGAGACTCCGACTTCCACTAGGGGCTGGGGAGGTCTTAGAGGTAGGGGTCGAGGACGTCCCCGAGCAGCGGCAACTGCTAGAGTTGAGATAGGGCCCGAGCATGATCATAAGCCAGAGTTTTCTCCCGAGCAGCATGTGGACCAGGGGGCAACCCAGGTACTTGCAGCTCCAGTGCCAGCTTGAACCCCAACTCAGTCTTCAGATATTCGGGGCTTACTGTTACAGTTGTTGGGTATGATTAGAGAGCGGCCTTCTGAGGCAGCACAGATATCCGCATAGGGGGCAGCCCTGGGTGCATCGAGTTCAGGACCACAACCTGAAATTTAGCTCCCCGTGCTGAGGTTATTCTGGTCCCATCAGGTGCACAACCTCTTGCTCCTCTCCCAGCTATGACAGAGACGGAGCAGAAGGCGTTGGGTAGATTCTTGAGATTGGCACCTCCGAGGTTTGCTGGTACTTCTGGGCAGGACCCCCATGACTTTATTACTAGTTCTGAGAAGATGCTGCACCATCTGGGGTTGTTGGAGACTCACGGGGTTAGCTATACTACATATCAGCTGGAGGGCCTAGTGAAGTAATGATGGAGGGCCCAGGTTGCTTGCAGACCATCATCGTCACCTCCTTTGACTTGGTCCAAGTTTTATGATGCCTTTATGACCAAGTTCTTACCTCAGAGCGACAGAGAGAGGCAGAGAGAGGAGTTCACCAGACTTACTCAGGATACCATGATTGTCTCAGAGTATGAGACCTGTTTCCATTAGCTTGCTCCATTTGGGGACATGATTATGCCTGCTGAGTCTGACAGAGTCCATAGATTTGTTTGGGGGCTACAGAGAGAGTTTAAAGAACCTGTAGAGATATTAGTTGCTAGTGGTCGGTCATTCCAGGCTATTGCAGACTATGCCCGTACTGTAGAAGATTCACGTCATCATGACACTGAGGCTAGAGATAAGAGGCCTCAACATCAGGGTAGCTACAGTGGTTCTCGTTATGGTGGTAGAGGTTCAGGCCAGTGGGGCCGAGGTCATCAGCCGCAGAGGCACCAAGGTCAGTCTAGTCGACTGATTCAGGCTTCACTTCAGGCTTCTCATTCTTAGTTTGAGTAGGGTCAGAGCAATTAGCGTGGTCACAGTGGTCAGTCTTCGAGAGGTACTACTTCTGGGGCATCAGGTCGAGGTGGACATACAAGTTCAGCGGGTTTTTCTCGATAGGGTGGGCCGTTAGGGCCTTGCTATAAGTGTGGAGTCAGCGATCATTTTGCCAGAGATTGCCCCCAGCGGGGTACAACCTGCTATGAGTGTGAAGTTAGTGGTCATTTTGCTAGAGATTGCCCCCAGCGGGTTACAGTTTAGCCAACCACTCCGCCGGCTCAGCCTATTCACTCAGTTCAACCACCGACTCGAGGAAGTGGTGGTCAGGGTAGAGGTGGTGGACCATGAGGTAGGATATGTTGTAGGGATAACGGTCGATCAGGTTATGGTCATCGTCAGTTCTATGTGGTCCTTGGGAGACCGGAGGCAGAGGACTCGGATGCTGTGATCACAGGTATGATTTCTGTATGTCATCGACCAACTTATGCTTTATTTGATCCTGGATATACATGTTCATACGTATCTGCCTACTTTGTGCCTTGTTTAGGGTTGGCTAGTGAGCCGTTATCTGTTCTTGTTTCTATTTTGACCCCAGTAGGAGATTCTTTAGAAGTGGATCAAATTATGAGATCTTGCATGATATCTGTTGGTGATTTGGTGACTTGGGGTGATTTGATGATACTTGATATGTTAGATTTTGATGTGATACTGGGCATGGACTGGTTATCCCCTCACCGTGCAGTTTTGGATTGTTATGCCAAGACCATTACCATCACCGTGCCTGGTGTATCCCCGGTTGTGTGGCAGAGTTCTGTTAGCCGCGTGAGGAATGCTCAAATCATGCTCTCCAAAGTAGGAGGTCCCGACGATCATGCAGCAAAACAAAATTTATAATCCCAATGAGTGTCGGGGTCGTACCCAAGGGACTTGGGGTAGCTAAATAGAGATTGTAAAGAATTGAGTTCAAGGTAAGAGTAATTTTCCTAAACAACAAGTAAAAGGAAGGGGGAATTGGAAATGTTGTCACTACAATCGCAATTCAATTTAAAAAGCAATAAAACTAAAACGGGTGTATCAAATTGACTAGACGACTAGAGATGCATATCCGATGGGTCTTTGGTTATGGGATGGGGTGATTATCAATTCATACCTATTCTCGCTTAATGATACGAATAGCATTGGTCATGGGTAAGACTTGCTTATCTCTCGATCAACAATCTTATATCCAATGATCTCGGTTAGAGCATCATCGGTTTGATCAATAAACAACCAATCTAGCTTGGGGAGGTCACACTATCTCTAGCTTAGACCCTTAAATGGGAGAATCCGATGATAAGAGCTATCTCTAGCCTCAAATCTGAGTGGAATCCCAAGATACCACTAGTAATTTCACATCCGAAACTATGAAATCCTTTCTCAAGCAATCACATAGTCAAGTAATGAAAATTAATGTTTGAAACCACCAATTTTAGGATTAAAACTTGGTGAAATTACTAGACCCATGTCAATTAAGCAATTATAAGCTAGAATAGATAACACCCACACCCATTTCTTAAGCACCCATCATCAATACACTCCTAGACAAGAGAATTTAGCCACTCATAGTAAGAGAGAAAGAGATACTAGCTGGGTAATTCAAAATCCCTTCCATTAGAGCTGAATCTCAAGTTCTAGATTCAATTTGAGCACAAAAGTGTTAACCAAGAGAATTAGATTGAAACCCACTTCTCAATGGAGGTAAAAAACTTAAGTCTCTAAGCTAACAACTCTTCAAAATATTCAGAATGATAAAAGTTTTTTTACAATTGTGCCTGAATAGGCCTTTTATAGTTTTCGAAAATGTCACTAATAATTAGGAAAAAAATACCCTTCGGGAGGTGTGTGGTGCGACGTGCGGTTCACACATCGTGATGTGCACATCGCACACTGCCTCCAATTAAACCAGTGACTTCAGCTAGAAATGGGAGCTCCGTGCGAAGGGGGTGCGGTTCGCACCTCAGGATGTGCATGTCGCACAATGACCGCACCCCTTGAAAGACTCTTCAGTGACTTTTGCAGCTTGTGCGGAGGAGGTGTGGTTCGCACCTCGGCCTGTGCGTGTCGCACAACCACCGCATCTATGGTTAGAATCTTCAGCTTTTCCGAACACTTCATACTTCACTCCTTTTGAGCTTCTTTTGGGTCCATTTCCTTGTTTATCATCATCTATCAAAAGTACCTGCATAGACATCAATAAAGGCCATAAGAACCTCTAAATCTATTCAAAACATAGCAATAATTCATGGATATAGGCTCAATAAATTGGTAGATTACCGACTTATCAAACCCCCAAACTTGAACTACTGCTTGTCCTCAAGCAAGATACTCACAAGGTAAGGAATGAATTATACTCTAGGCTCAATCAAGGCATAAAAGACTAGTCTACACTAAAAATTAAGAAAAACAATAAACAAAAGACTCAAACAACCGACTCAACTACTATGCTCATCACAAATTGGACCACCACAAATTCAAGGCAATTTATCAATTCAAAACCTTTTCTGAAAGGACATCATTTCTCATTCAAAATCAAGGGAATTTTGTCATTTAAAACAAGACAATTAAGCTTCTCAAGTCATTGGCATGGACCGTCAAGGTTTTCCTCGAGATTCACCACACAACTTGTCTCATTCATTCTCCTCAATTGAAATAGAGACTCTATATTTCAATTCGAGTGCATGATGCCACTCACCACAAGAGAGAATCCCACTCACAATCATTCAATTCACTAAACACGGGATTATAGCAGAACCAAGAAGACTCTCATTCTCTCAAGAAAGTTCAAGTGCATACGCGTCGAACCATAGGCTTGCCCTTTATATATATCGCCACTAATGTAGGGTTGCCAAGCTCGGAATCACCAAGGACTTGCGGGTTATGATGTTTGATGTGCCGCCATTCTACGACATATTTGACTCCTTTAACTAATAATCATCGTGAGTTTTCAAGTAACCGTTGTCGTTTAAGATGTTTTATTGTTATATTTGCAGGGAATGGAGCTAGAGATAGAAACGGAAGAAAATATGATCAAAGAACCCCTCTGTATAAGAGTGAAGGCCACCCTGACAGCCAGTCACACATGTGACGGTCCGTCAGGTGGACCGTCAAGTGAGGCAGCACCACTGCCTAGTGGCGATGGCCACCCTGACGGCCAGTCACACATGTGACGATCCGTCAGGTGGACCGTCAAGTGAGGCAGCACCACTTCCTAGTGGAGACGGCCACCATGACGGCCCATCACGTATGTGACGGTCCGTCAGGGTGGGCCGTCAATGCGACGCGGATTCCGAACATTTTATTTTTGGACTTTATTTCCTGCACTACTATAAATACCCTGTGTTAGGGTTATTTTATTATTCATTACCCGATAGTTCTAGGATATTTTTGAGCGAGTTTTTGAGAGGAAAACATGACACAATTCGTTGTTCTTCTTCTTCTTGATCGTTCTTGGTATTTTAGCTTCGTGTTCTTGGATAATTGAAGCTTGTGTTCATATATCGTAAGAATCTTTTCTTTCTATTATGAATATGATTTTCTTCTCTTTCCCTAATAGCATGAGTAACTAACTTCCCACAACTAGGGTTGTGGGAGCCATGACAAAAGTAGCAATATAGATTCCGGATAGCGTAGGGTTCAATTTATATGTTGTCACGTTGTTAATCATTCGTTATTTACGTTTTCTAGTGCTTGCAAACATTAGAACATGCCTAGGTTTAATTTGCTTGAGCAAAGAGATTAAAACCGGGAAATTTGATTAACTACGAGGATTCGAGACTACCAACTCTCGTCTTATGATTAATGTTGTAACTAGATTAATCTACTTGATGTTTTGGATTGAAATAAGAAAGTTCACCTTTTCAAGTTCAAGAGAATTGAAAAGGAAATTCGTCTATTTGGTTGAGAAACATTTAGATGATACCATTAATTCAATCACATCGTGACATGCATATAGAAAGAACCCGGTTAAGCTTTGAGTCAAAATTGTTATGACGCCATGGTGAACACTTCCCTAGTTCATTCTCATATCGATTATTACTCGTAGAAACTCGAAATTAGTTATTTGCCTTGTTCAAACATTGATCACATACAAACCCCCCAATTTACCGGAAACTATTGATTACTAGTCATTTAATTCACTAACGACTTAATTTGCACCTTATTCCCTGTGGGATCGACCCCAACCTTAGTTGGGTTCTATATTTGACGACGACCGCTTACGCTTCGTAATTGGAGTTGTAATTTGGGCGTATCAAATTTTGGCGCCGTTGCCGGGGAATACGGTTGTTTATTAAGTCTGGTGTGTTTATTTGACTCTTAGTCATATTTCCTGATTTTACTTTTATTTGTTGTTTTTGTTTTCTACAGGGTACTGAGTTGTGCATGCCAAGTACCCGACGCTCGGGTGAACCAATATTACCCTACGACCCCAAGCTCGCAAGAACGCTAAGGCAAACCATGAATGCACAACAACAAGAGGCAGCAAGACTAGCTGCAGCTCAGCAGGCCCAACAACACGTAAATGTTGACGATATTGTGGACGATGTTGGGCTGGATGATGAGGCTGCAGCGGGTGATGGTAGAGATGCGGAGCATGTTGAAAATTTAGCCCCCGCAAATCAAAGGCAGCAGTAGAGGGGTAGAGGTCGACAGTAACCAAGGCAATTTGCTTTGGATGATGATGAGGATATCGACTTAGATGGAGTTGGTGCCACGGGCGCTATTGCTCTTCCTCTGCTAGCGCCCGGGGCCAAGTTCAATATTACTAGCACAATGATTCAGCTGTTGAATTTGAGAGGAGTGTTCCGTGGTGTTGCTGGTGATGATCCAAACTGACACCTGATGAATTTTATGGGTATCTGCAAGTCGTTCGAATTGCCTGGAGTAAGTCAGACAGCGATCAGGCTCAGGTTGTTTCCGTTGTCTCTGGCTGATGAGGCAGCGTTATGGTTGATAGAGCTAACCCCCGACTCTATCACAACCTAGGGAGAGTTGAAAGGAGCTTTCCTAGAAAGGTTCTTTCTCCCTCTAGGATGATACAGTTGAGGAATGAAATTAGCAACTTCAGACAACAACCTCATGAGGCGTTACATGAGACTTGGTTGCGGTTCAAGAAAAAGCTGACACAATGCCCAAACCATCAGTTGACCGAAGATTTTTTGATGCAGACGTTCTACAGGGCACTGAATTCGGCTACCAAGCCGACATTGGATAACGCAGCAGGTGGAGCATTTATGGGACTCACTTTTATTGAGGCCACAACCATTTTGGACAGGCTCACCAAAACCTACAGGGCCTGGCATACATGTGAGACAGAGGTAGCAGCTAGCACTTATGCAGTTGGTATATCAGCAGAGCAGCGCAGGAAGGAGGAAGAGCGGGACCAAGATATGGCCCATCTGAAAATGCAAATGGACCTACTGACAAAGCATTTGTTGTCAGGAGGTATTGATAAAGTGAAAGTTATGGGTTCCCAAACTAGAGCAACAGAGTTTGAACCTGATGAGGAGGCAAATTATTTGGGTGGTTTCCAGGCTAATGGTCAGGGAAACCAAGGTCGGAACTATCAGAGTGACAACTACTATGAAAAAGCTGGCTACAGAGACCGCGATCAGGGGAACTGGAAGAATAAAACTGATGGAGGTGGGTTGTATATACCACCTAGTAATCGGGAAAAAGCTAGCACCGAGACAGGGACGTCCAAACTAGAGAACATGATGGCTAAGATGCTGCTGAAGGTGGAATCTACTAACGCCGGGGTAAAGGAGATGAGGACTGAATTATCAGCAATGAGTCAGGTAGTGGATTCACATTCCACTTTGATCAAGCAATTAGAGCAGCAAGTGAGTCAAATCTCGGCGTCTCTAAGTCAAAGGAAGACTGGGACCTTGCCGAGCGACACCATTCAAAACCCGAGGAATGACACGTGCTGTATGGCAATCACTACAAGAAGCGGTAAAATATTATCGGAATCACATCTGGTAATTCAGACTCAGAAAGGTGATGATGTGGATGAAAATATGGCAGAGGATGGTACGAAAAGGCCCTCGGATAAAAGCAAGGAAGTTGAAAAACTTCCAACCATGATGCCTCGGCCACCGCCTCCTTTCCCACAACGTTTGAAGAAGAAAGTGGAAGATGGCAAGTTCCTAAATTTCATGACCATGATCAAGCAGATATCAGTGAACATCCCATTGGTGGACGCTCTCGAACAAATGCCCGGATATGCCAAGTTCATGAAGGACTTGATTACCAAGAAGAGGACAGTGAGCTTTGAACCAGAAGATGACCTCTACCACTGCAGTGCTATTTCTTCAAGATCGTTAGTGGAAAAGAAGGAAGATCCAGGTGCTTTTACTGTTCCCTGTACTATTGGGAAATTCAACTTTGAAAAAGCCTTGTGTGATCTTGGTGCTAGCATCAACTTGATGCCGCTAGCAGTCTATAAATAATTGGGTTTGGGAGCGCCCAAACCAACTACCTTGAGGGTGTTAATGGCTGACCGTTCAGTAAAGCGACCGGTGGGAATATTGTCTGATGTGCTGGTAAAGGTTGGTAAGTTTATATTCCCGGCTGACTTTGTGATCTTAGATTGCGAAGTGGACTTTGAAGTTCCCATAATCTTGGGACGATCATTGTTAGCCACTGCAAGAGTGTTGGTCAACATGGAAAGAAACGAACTGACATTCAGATTAAACAATGAATTGGTCAAGTTTGATGCGTGTAAATTGATGAAGCCACCAAGAGACATGAGAGTGGTCTCGGTTATAAATGTTATTGATGAAGCCCCTACAGATGTGCATATTAAGGAGAAGGGTTGTGTCGAGATCCTAGCTATTATGAGAATGATGTTGCGATCGCAAGAAAAGAAACGGGTAGAGCCAGGCGGTGAGAACAAATCAAGGAAAAGAATACACCGCAAGAGAACCAGCAAAGAAAAAGAGCTAGGAAGAGTAAAGAAGTTGTCTCGACTAGCTGAGGAGCCGATAAAAGAGAAAGTTGTAGCTCAACAGGATGATGTCGCGGGCACCTATTCCATCGATTTCTCCTACTTTGGAGACCCTGGCGGTCTCCAGCATCATGCCAGACTCTGAGTCCTATGGGCTTCACATGTATTCCTTTCTCTCACAGTTTTAGCTTTCACATGTATGCATTAGGGACAATGCATGAGTCTAAGTTGAGGGTGTTGGGATACCTGTGAGTCTTTCACCACCGAGGGTTTTTGTTGCCGTGTTTCTTTTCCCTCCGGTGTGCTATCTAGTAGAACCGGCATGTTTAGGTTGTCGTTTAAATTTTGGTTGTGTTGTGATGTCTATAGCAAGCATGGCTTTTTGAAAGTTGAACTAAAAGGAGCCCCCTCTGAAAAAAGTTGATTTTGTACTTATGTTTGAAACGATTGACTGTTCTGGATCCTTGAATGTCATTGTGTGGTTATGATTGGAATAAGTATGTTTAAGCCGAGCTGTTGTTTTGATAGTTGGTAGTGGTATGGTTTCTTGGTGCCAAGTGTGTGTGAGCTTATTGTTATAAATTCTTACTCTGTGCATGCATCTAGAACTTGCCCGGTCTATTTTGTTAAGTTTGAAGTTGGTTGCTTAGGAAAGGATCACATGCCCTTTTTGTGTGCAGTCCACTTAGCCTATAAGACCGTCCCAATGCAAATAATCCCTTTGATCCCTGTTTGAGCCATAATTGACCATATTCTTTCAATAACCTGTCACCGTTCCTTTTTAACTTTGAATCACTATTTTGGCCCTGGTCCTTCCTTGGACATCGTGCACCTCTACTCAGGCAATCAGCCTAAGTTGAGGGTGGCTACTATAGAGGTAAATGATAAGAAAAATAGGATGGATAAGAGTGGTTGTGAATAGAATGAAAATTTCGAGTGTGTGCCTAAGAAAAGAAAGATAAAGAAACGAAAAAGAGAATGAATTGTCAAAAGAAAGAGGCCGCACCTGTAGCTAGAAAGAATGGAATAAAAAGGTGAAAAAAAAGGATGGACGAAGTATAGTTGAATGGAAATAGTAGGTCGGTGATTCCAAGGAGGGTTGAGTCACTATTCCCCAAACGTATCCTACCTGCACCCGAAGCCTCATTACAAGCCAAAACAAGTCCTGTAGTGATCCTGAGCGACTTTCTGAAAAACTGAAATAGAATAGCAAGGGCAAGCTTATGGCATCGCATGTGCATTGTTTGAAATCGTTTGTGAGTGTGAGCGCCTTACCTAGTCCCAAATCTTGTGTGTGGGACTTCTTTGTGGTGAGGGCACCAAGATCTCTATATTAGCTATTGACTGTTGGGATAGCTGTGCGTGTGTATGCATAATATTCTGTCATATCGGAATGACATGTTTGGATCCGTGCAAGTTAACGTTTCATACATTTGTGTGCTACTAGGGAGCTTGATTTAAAATTGAATAAGCTGTTGAATGACCATGAGTTGCTAGGGACACGAGTTTGTTTTCTTAGTTTAGTCGTCTTATTGTTTTTTTGTGTCATGTTGCTTGAGGACAAGCGAACGTTTTAAGTTGAGGGTGTTGATGTGCCGCCATTCTACGACACATTTGACTCCTTTAACTAAGAATCATCGTGAGTTTTCAAGTAACCGTTGTCGTTTTTGATGTTTTATTGTTATATTTGCAGGGAATGGAGCTAGAGATAGAAACGGAAGAAAATATGATCAAAGAACCCCTCTGGATAAGAGTGACGGCCATCCTGATGGCCAGTCACACATGTGATGGTCCGTCAGGTGGATCGTCAAGTGAGGTAGCACCACTGCCTAGTGGCGACGGCCACCCTGACGGCCAGTCACACATGTGACGGTCCGTCAGGTGGACCGTCAAGTGAGGCAGTACCACTGCCTAGTGGAGATGGCCACCATGACGGCATGTGACGGTCCGTCAGGGTGGGCCGTCAACCCGACGCGGATTCCGAATGTTTTATTTTTGGACTTTATTTCCTGCACTACTATAAATACCCTGTGTTAGGGTTATTTTATTATTCATTACCCAATAGTTCTAGGATATTTTTGAGCGAGTTTTTGAGAGGAAAACACGACTCAATTCGTTGTTCTTCTTCTTTTTGATCGTTCTTGGGATTTTAGCTTCGTGTTCTTGGATAATTGAAGCTTGAGTTCATATATCGTAAGAATCTTTTCTTTCTATTATGAATATGATTTTCTTCTCTTTTCCTAATAGCATGAGTAACTAACTTCCCACAACTAGGGTTGTGGGAGCCATGGCAAAAGTAGCAATATAGATTTCGGGTAGCGTAGGGTTCAATTTATATGTTGTCACGTTGTTAATCATTCGTTATTTACGTTTTCTAGTGGTTGCAAACATTAGAACATGCCTAGGTTTAATTTGCTTGGGCAAAGAGATTAAAACCGGGAAATTTGATTAACTACGAGGATTCGAGACTACCAACTCTCGTCTTATGATTAATGTTGTAACTAGATTAATCTACTTGATGTTTAGGATTGAAATAAGAAAGTTCACCTTTTCAAGTTCGAGAGAATTGAAAAGGAAATTCGTCTATTTGGTTGAGAAACGTTTAGATGATACCATTAATTCAATCACATCGTGACATGCATATAGAAAGAACCCGGTTAAGCTTTGAGTCGAAATTGTTACGACGCCATGGTGAACACTTCCCTAGTTCATTCTCATATCGATTATTACTCGTAGAAACTCGAAATTAGTTATTTGCCTTGTTCAAACATTGATCACATACAAACCCCCCAATTTACCGGAAACTATTGATTACTAGTCATTTAATTCACTAACGACTTAATTTGCACCTTATTCCCTGTGGGATCGACCCCAACCTTAGTTGGGTTCTATATTTGACAACGACCGCTTACGCTTCGTAATTGGAGTTGTAATTTGGGCGTATCAATGTTGACTGGGGTTAAGGTGAGGATATCATTTGGATCAAGTGACTACACCTCCCTAATGCTCTTTGTTCTCATTTCGAACACCACTCACATTTTTTAATTTCAACTTCACCTTATTCCTCCCTCACACAACCCAAGATTTCTCCTTTTAACTCATGATCATTCAAACTCCTTATACCACCTTCACTTGGTAGCACCTATTTTTGCTTTTCAATTTGCTCATCGGATTGATCTTTTGGAGCAATTTTCAATTTGAAATTAATGTGCTACCTTGCACTTGAAGTGCACTTATTTTCTTCTCCCCATTTGATCACATGCACCCCCAAACTTAGGCATTTGCCTATGTTGTATTTCGTTTCCCCCCCAAACTTAGGCTTTTAGCCTATATTTCAGTTTTTAAGCAATTAGGGAGGATGGGTGCCAAAATAGAGGTTCTAAAAACGGAAAGGTATTACAAGGTGCCAAAGAATGGTCATAAGCTCAAGAGGGGTTCACTAGGATTTGATGTCATAGGAAGTCATTTGGATGAAGTGGCTTGCAAAAAAAAGCCTAAGGTCATCTTCCGAGCTCGGTCATACCTAGAATTTTGCCTTGAATCACAATCGGGGCAAGTTCTAGATGAACTTATGCACAAGATCAAGGTAAAGCCTCACCACACAAGACATTATGCCACAAGACCTCTTTCATTAGTCTCACAATCAATTGGGGCAAATGATTTTCGACAAGCTATTCCGAGTTCATTACACACTCATTTGTGAGTCAATCAAGTCAAAGTGAGAGTGTGCAAGTCATGACAAGAGAATGCTTTTCCTCAAAAATTCATTTCCCTTCTTCCTTTTATTTTCAAAATAATTTGGCACGAGAAATTTTTTGGTGGGCCCATTTCGAGACAAGCAACTACGGACTCAATTCTAAACAAAAACTTGGCATTTTTCCTTAAAAAAGTCGCCTCTCAATCTATCACACGGAAACACCAACCCAGTTAGACACAAAAACAAAAGAGAAGAAAAAGAAAAAATCAAAACTCTTGCTCTTTGAGAAAGAATCGTGGTATTAAGAAAACCCTCGGAGTTTATTTCTAAACTACTATTAACAAGGCAAAATCCAAATTGTGCGCTCATCATTCAGTTTAAAACAAGCCTTGGCGTAGGCCTTTAGCGCATTTGAAAAGCACGGGTAGTAAGACAATGGAGCATGTAAGACCAACCCGGCAACACAATCTTAATCTACAAAATTCAAGCCCAGCAAGGGCACAAATAAGATAAAAACCAAACAATAAAACAAGATGAAATCTAAAGGAACATAACAATCATCCAAATATGCCCGACAAGGGCCAAATAATCTTGCAAAATAGAATGTCAACAGGGCCCAACAAGGGCAATAAAAATAATAAAATCCCCGACAAGGGCAACAAAATGTCTCAAGCCTACTCATGGGCATCAACACAAGTAAGTAAAGCCACCCCCTCCCCATAAAAGGAGCATTGCCCTCAATGCTCATAGTGCAATGGGGAAAAGGGGTGGAACTCCCTGGAGGACTAGTCCTCATCATCAACATCGACAACTGCTTCCTTATCAGAGGCTCTCTCACTCGGTCTAGCACCACCCTTTCAGGAGTGCGCGGAAAGTGTGGAGGCATGGAGGGCCCTCTGAAAATCCGAATCGTGATCATCGCCCAACTCTTGATCCTTATTGCCAGGAAACTCCTCATCCTCATAGGCTGCAAATAAGCTATCTAAGGGTCCGGAAATAGAATGAGGTGGAGGTAGAGTAGTCAGATCTGCTTCTACTACCGGAGCCTTGCCTTTGGATTTGTCAACATCTCTTCGGAGTGTTGTGATTGCCCCTTCCATGACATCAACCCTCTTACACAGTGTGTTCAAGCTATCCACCACCCCCTTAACTGCATTCTTGACAGCCTTGTTTATCATTCTTGGTAGATTAGTAACTAGGTCGGTAAAGCTGCTTCTCATGGCTATGAGTTTTATTCACAATGTCTTGAAGGCTGCTTTTGGTCATCGAGGGGGTTGGGGCATTTGTACGTGCCTCGGAAGTAGCCCTGGAGGGGGATGAAACATCTGCTCTAGCACCAAGCTCATCACTGTCAACCCCATTTGACTGCTCAACCCTTTTCTTCTTAAACCTGGGGGCGTCACTGTCAATTTTCCTATCAAGGTCGATGGTCCCAATAACATGAGTGAATTTATCACAACTAAGGATAGGGACATCAGCCTTGGCACAAAGCTTAGTGATCAGCACCAGGAAGGTGAAAGAGTCATTTTCTCGACGAGCTTTTCTCCTTATCACCATAGCCACTATTTCTCCAAAGTTCACATGCTCCCCCGTCATAATGGCCGCAATTAGAATGGCCCCCTCTTGGGTTATCTTTTGATCATTTTGGGAAGGCAAGAAATGGTTGCGAATAAGATCATACCAAAGATGAGCCTCAAAGATTAAGGATCTCCTTGGGATATCTCCCCCCATTGTGGACCAAAGGGGAATTTTTTGAGCAATGACGGGGGCTATCTCCTGGTATGGCTTTGAGTCAACAATTAACTTAGCCATGAGGGTTGGTGTAAGATCAATTGGGTGTCCCCAATAGACAGCATTTATGGTAGCGAATGTGATACTAACTTTCTTGCCCCTGACTATGACTGAGTCTAGGTTGGAAAATTTATCTACATACCCTCTGTATCCTTTGGAGTCCTGTGTAGCCTGATAAGCTGCAAAGAATTCTCGTACAATTTCTTCATAGTACCCGCCGGGTAAATCTTGAAAGGGATACCATTGTCGTTCAGCAAATTGCTGGTGCATGTTAGGTAGCTTATCCCCAACCTCGCCCAGATTAAAACTTTGCTCCGCATTGAATCCTCTATCTTTTTCACGCTTGTAGAAGGCTTTCATGCCCTCTACTCCAAAACGGAGCCTCGCTTCTTCAACAACAGACCTTTGCCTAGGTTGGCTTCCATTGTTTTGCCTGTTTGAAGACATATTCTACATACAGATATTGTGAGCTAAAAACAAAAATAAAACCTAAAAAGAAGTTAGCAAACTGCAAAGGATGGAATGCAAAGGATTGGGAAAACAAAGTAGGTAAATTTCGGCTTGTGCGGACCACATGTGAAATGCACCAGAGAGAGTGCGCATCGTATGTGCTATCGCACAAGCAGACAAATCCTACAGGGATTTTCTATCGAGGTGTGAAGCTGGTGCAATTCACACCATCAGAAGTGCGTGTCGCACTAGGTGTTGCCCCTCAGATCAATGACCTGCTTTGTATTTTCAACATGGTGCGATGCCTCATGCGACCCGTACATCAAGATATATGCGTCTCATGCAAAGCGCACAACGACACAATTGAATTTTTGGTTCCTTGTGTGCTTGTGAGTTCCGCATGTGACCCATAGAGCAAGATGTACGTAGATACTGGGCACCCCGCAACAACCCAATCAACATTAAACAAGGGGGGAAGGGGGTATCATGACCATAACTTCCGGGTACTCATACTTTCCTGGATATTCATTGACACAATAGCAAGCAAGAAAGGAACTCAACGACTTTCCTTAAGATAGACGTTACCCCGTCTATTATTGGGAACATCAAGCCCTCACTTGCATAACAAATATCCATAATTTCAGAAATAATTAACCCCCTCCCCGCACAAGATCATATACCCCAAATATAATGCTAAACACAAACCATGGGTATACACTCAGCGAAATTCAGCCTCAAGAGTCAACTTTTAATCAAAACCTTATGACAAACGATGATTTACCCTTAAGAACGACGTCACCCAATCTATCATCGGGTCAAATCATTCGTTCATCACAAGTGGGTTACTCAGACTTCACCCCAACACATAATTCAAGGCTAAGAATCACTACCAATCAACATGCATTACTAAAATTAAAGTTCTACCAAGTTGACACATAGCAATATCATCAATACAACTTAGAATTGGGAACACAAATTTTTTGGATCTCACCCAAAATTAACATGGCAATTCTAATAAGCATGCTTCACAATATGAGTTCTCAACCTTCATAGAAACAAGTATTTAATATTGGGGAACTTACCACAAGTGAAGATTATGAAGAGAGGAGTGAAAATTAAAGCTTTTTGTTCTTCGATAATGGGGACCAGCAAAACCTTCCCAGAGAGATGACAACGGCAGTAGTGATAGAATGGTGGGGATTCTGGGTGAGATGAGGAGATGATTTTTGGAGAGGTTTGAGGGATTTAGAGAGTTTTGGGCGAAAATTTTGAGGGTTTGAGGAAAAAGATGGCGGAAGAAGAATAGAAAAGGTTGTTTTAAAAGAAAAAGAAGAAGAAAGGTCGGCCGAGTCATCTCTGGGTCGGGTCGGTCAACGGGTTAGGTCAATTAAAATTCAAACTTACCGCTGGTGCCCCGCGACATGCGATTCGCACCAGATAAGGTGCGGATTGTATGGAATTTTGCATATGCCCTTTTTTCTCCCCTGGGTTTGCTCAGGCATCTGTTTCACCATGCGATGGAGGTGCAACATGCACTTGGGCTCATGCGGTCTGCACGGTCAACCGCACGTTGCCTCCAAATTTTCAAATTTCCTTCAGGCATCTGTTTCACCATGTGATAGGCTGTGCGACATGCACAAATACTTGTGCGGTCCGCATAGTCCACCGCACGACCCCTTTTTGCCTTGCTTTCCCTTGTTAAATTTTTTGATCCATGCATTCCCTACAAAAACACCAAAAACAACAAAATGTAACCAAAAACAAATAAAAAAACTTGGGTTGCTTCCCATGCAGTGCTTGATTTAACATCGCGGCATGATGATACTACCTCAATCCTCAATCATTCTTTGGGTTGGTGATGGTGTCGCTAGGCAACGTTCCTTTCATCCTCAGGTTCATTTGTCTTGAGAGGTGGTTCATTTGGGCCTCAAGGTGCTTGATTGAGGCTGAGTGAGAGCTCACAGTTTGGTGAAGTGTTGAGACCTCACTCTTTAGCTTGCTCACTCCCATATTTGTGGTGTCCACCTTCTTAAGAACCAAGGACAACATGTCTTCCAACTTAGAATGGCCGGTGTTGCTTGTGCCCAATTTGTAGAGAGAGTCCACCTTGTTCGGAGGGATATAGGGATTCAAACTCTGGTGATTGAAATGATCACCATCCTTGTCTCTATCCCGCCAATTTTCATCTCTTTCTTTTTCTCGAATCTAACCTTGGTTCTCCTCCCTCGGGCGATAATACCCAGGACGAGAACCCGATGACACAAAACATAGCTTTCCATCAACCACAGTCATGAGCTCGTCATCACTAGCTTTGATTTCTGGTGTACTCACTGCATTCACTGTCTTAGCACCGCCAGCTCCCATCACATGCTTGGACATCAAGTCAATTTATGTCATTATTTTGGCCATTGTCTCATCTCTCTCTTCCTCCTCTTTCCTCATTTCATTAATCAAGATGGATGAGGGTCCTCCCGAAGTTGCCACATCTGCCTCTCTTGCATGCCAAGCTTGATTGGTCTTTGTCAATCGCTCTAACAAAGTTGAGGCCCTGGGAAACTCTAAGTCCATGAAGGTACCACCTCCAAGATTGTCAGCCACTGATTTATTCATAGAGTTTAATGATCGATAGAAGCTTTGTAGCAGCACATTATTTGACAACTCATGATTTGGACACAAGAAAAACTTCTTTTTGAATCTTAGCCAAACTTTATGAAGAGGATCGTCCGGGAGCTGCCTAAAGTTGGTAATCTCATCTCTTAGATTCTTCATTTGAGATGAAGGAAAGAATCTCGAGGTAAATGACTCAACCAACTCAGCCCAAGATGTGATAGAGTCATCTGGCAACTCTTCCAACCACGCCGTGGCTTCCCCCGTCAAGGAAAAAGGGAATAGGCGCAATTGGATGGACTCTTGGGGAGATATGTTGAAATATTGAACGGTTGGCAAATCTCCACAAAATTCCAAATATGCCAGTTAGCATCTTCATGTGCTGCTCCAGCAAGTAGGCCCTTCATTTGTATTAAGTGGGGCATGGTGCTAGTAACATAAAAAATAACATTTCCCACCATGAGGGGTAGGTTAATTGCACCTACCGCCCCTTGCATCATAGGCTCAGCCTTGTCGGTCTCCATGAAGCCGTCAACGCTCTCGTTATCATCGGCTTCGTTCATAGGCTAGCTGTTCAATCAACCACAAACAACAAATGAAAGTAAAAGAAACAAGTACTCTCAAAGTGACTTCAAAACAAAAATCAAAAATAGCTATCAACTCAAGTCCCCGGCAACAACGCCATTTTTGATGAATGCTCAAATCGTGCTCTCCAAAGTAGGAGGTCACGGTGATTGTGCATCAAAATAAAATTTATAATCCCAAAAAATATCGGGGTCGTACCCAAGGGACTTAGGGTAGCTAAATAGAGAGTGGAAAAAAATGAGTTCAAGGTGAGAGTAATTGTCCAAAACAACAAGTAAAAGGAAGGGGGAATTAGGAATGTTGTCACTACAATCGCAATTCAATTTAAAAAGCAATAAAACTAAAACGGGTGTATCAAATTGACTAGACGACTAGAGATGCATATCCAATGGGGATTTGGTTATGGGATGGGGTGATTATCAATTCATACTTATTCTCTCTTAATGACATGAATAGCATTGGTCATGGGTAAGACTTGCTTATCTCTCGATCAACAATCTTATATCCGATGACCTCGGATAGAGCATCATCGGTTTGATCAATAAATAACCAATCTAGCTTGGGGAGGTCACACTATCCTTAGCTTAGACCCTTAAATGGGAGAATCCGATGATACGAGCTATCTTTAGCCTCAAATCTGAGTGGAATCCCAAGTTCCCACTAGTAATTTCACATCCGAAACTATGAAATCCTTTCTCAAGAAATCACATAGTCAAGTAATAAAAATTAATATTTGCAACCACCAATTTTAGGATTAAAACTTGCTGTAATTACTAGAACCATGTCAATTAAGAAATTATAAGCTAGAATAGATAACACCCTGTAATGACCCTTCCGGTCATTTTCACGTATACATTTTCCTTGAACCATTAAAGCTTGTTTGTAGCGGCCGCAAGTCACTTAAGGCTCGTCAGGACCGGTATTTCGGCGCCGGGTCCATTTGTTTGATCGTAAGGTTCTTTGATAAATTTTCTGAACTTTGGGTCAACTGTCTCGGAGCTTTTCTCTCAATATATAAAGAGTTAGAAGTCCCCCAAAATACCAAATCGAAGGTCTACGAGTCTAGTTTCTAACGCACAAAACCTCACATCCAACTGATCGTGGAGTAAAGCGTTATGACTGTTTTACCGCGGACTGTCTGGCAGAAAATTAGTTGCGAACCGGGTCACGAACCGGGTCGGGTTAAACTCGATTTAAGCCTCAACTTCACGTTTTAAGACGCCATTTCAGTACCGAAACAGTGATAAAACATAAGGGAGGATCCCGAGAGAATTCTTGAGTATCGAAATTGTGCGTATTTGAAAATATTTTATTTAAAAGTCGAAGGTGGTAGGAAGTTATATTATATTATTATTACCTTTTCAAAATATTTTAAAGGTTTATGGAAAATATTTTGTTACGATATAATTGTATATGTATTTATTTTATAAAGTTTTTATACATTATAATATTTTAACGGAGATAGTAAATTTAGCTATGTTGAAATTTATTATTATAATATAGTGGGTTTTATTGGAAATGATTTTCTAATAATTATGGTATATTTAAAAAGCTATATTTATTTTACCACGAATTTATGCAATACCCTAGAACCTTCGTAATGGATAAGAAGGAGGGTGTTGACACCCCCTCCACGTGTAATTAAGGAAAGGTGGAAGCAATTAAATTACTTAAGTGGAGGTGTCATTATTTGATCAAGTGGTCATGCTACCACTTAATTAATAATAAAAAAATACATTAGAGCCTTTCCTTATATAGCATATGTAACGTTCTGTACATAAATATATATATATATGTCACCAGCAACTTTTATCTTGAAAAATTCTTTAATAGCATGTTAGTTTATAACATATTCAAAAGTACTTGTATATATTCAATTGATGAAAAATATCTTGTGGAAAGAAATTATTTTGACGCGATATTCGATCCTCGAAGGCAAAATCAATTATCTACGTCAAGTTATTCCATCCCAAATCTGATTCCGATTTAATTTTGGATTTTCCTGGAGTGGTTCGAGCTTGGACATTGTTGTTCTAGCAGCTTGTCATCGGACGACAGGTAGGTTACGGTTTATTTTCCCTAGACTCCGCATATATAGAATAAAATGGTATTAATGGGCATCCTTGGGTTGGTTTATTAGGTTGGTACCACAGACCTCGACCGCTTTATTCATGTCCGCCTACTTTTGTTCCTCCATTGCTTGTAGTATTTGCCGATATATTTTATTTACCCTTGTGGTCCTGTGAGGCCTTGTTGACTCTGGAACATAGAAGGTGGGATTTTGGGAATGTCCGCGAGTCCCGGGCATAGAATTATCCTTCTAGGCTGGTTATGCTTGCTGAGTAGCTGTGGGCCTGTGCAGGGTCGATAGGTTGATTGTGAGCTGCTGGGCAGCTATTGTGTGTGATCATACCATTTCCATGCATATAAAGAGGTTTTATCCATGTTTTACTATGGTTTTGGCTTCGGGCCTACTGACACTATTTTCTAAACCTTGCATGGCCCCGGGGGCCCGTTTTTTGATTGAATAATTTGGGAAATGGTTTTGATTTAAACTTGTGATATTCTTGGGTAAAAGAAAGTAAAATTTATGGATTTAAATCACCAGTTTTAACGATTAACGCTAGACCGCATAGGGCCGGAGTGCTAGTTGAAGTTTTCTTGCTACTTGAGATGATTTTTAACCTCGGTCGGACCGAGCACCTGAGATGGCTTTTTACTGTTTAGACCCGGTTATCCCCGGGCACCCTTGGAGGGGTTTTTGAGACATTTTCCTACTACTTTAGTCCTGGACAGGGTCTGGGCATTGCATATTCGAGACTGGGTCTCTATCCTGATACCGGACTTGCTTTCGGACGACATGTTCTGATACTGAGTTTTAGTATGGGGTCTGGGACCTCCATGGACCTTGCCATCCGGGCCAGGGGCTACGGGCTGCGTGTGCTGGAGGAGGGGTATACGGTGGAGTAGAGGTATACGGGCAGAGTCCTTCCATGGAACCTACCTGCTGGGCCGGATCGGCGCCGGAGGAAGTACATACAGAGAATACGCATTGTACTTGAGATACTTCATCATCATTATCCTCATTTCACTGTTTGAGGCTCCACCCTTGTTTGTTGTTTTTTGATTTGTACGCATCCGGTAGTATGTGGATGACCTGGAGGGTTCTTTGTTTTCACTTGTTTGTGTTCCTCGGTTGTAAGGGGGGACCGTCCCCAGTGCGGGACTGTAGGTAGACTTGCTATTTACTTCATTTGCCGGAGCGGTTTTGTTTTCACCTTGTTTGTGTCCTCGGCTTGTATGGGCGGCCGCGGGACTGTAGGTTAGACCTCTTTGCTATTTAGCTTTACGAGAATTGTTCTCTATTATTTGATAAGTAAATGAAGATTGGTATGATTAGTTGAGTTGATCGCATGTCTCTGAGCATACGCCTATTATTACTCTTTTCTCCTTCTTCCTACTTTCCTGAGTTGCCGGTCATATTCCCTATCCGTCATCATTTCGTAAAACTTATTTTGTATACAACCTGTATTGCAAGGATCCGCAGGTGCGTTATTCCCTCTACTTTCGCCTTTGTCCTATAGGGGCTGTAATCTTTTGCTTACAGCGGCTCATATGGGTTCCTGTGATTTCCCTCCTGCGGCTAGTTCCTGTGTACTTTCGTCTAGATTGTCTGTGAATACTTGCTTCTAACTTCCTATGGGTCTTCTTACTACACGCTTTTTATCTTATACTGTTTGGCCACCAGACCTGGCAGTCATATCGGCCTAATGATGAGCACCTTACTGGGTTTACTTTATGCTTTCGCATTTGGTGCTCACCCCCTGGCCCCCTGCATCTTTCGGGTCGCTACGATAACCTAAGCGTCTGGCCACACATCCCGCCGTAGATCAACTCGACTAAGTGAATTTCGGTTCCTTGGAGATAATGTTGAGGACTACTTCAGGCTGAGGGTGAGCTCTTGGCGATCGGAGCTTAGCTTTAGTTTATCTTTTGCTTCATGTACTCTATTACCATTCAGAGACATCTGTATATATTGTTTTGGATTAGTTGCACTCCATGTATTTAGTTGGGGCTCTATACTATGATACCAGGTCTTGGGGTTTGGTTTAGTTTCCGCACATGTATATATTTATATCCCTGTTATCTATTTTCTTTGTCTTGTTCCCTTATTTGTTAGATAGTAGCCCATTACTAACTATTCTGGGCTGCGGGGATTGGTTCACCTACCGGGGGTTGTAGGTGCCATCATGACCGAGAAATCGGGTCGTGATAACTTGGTATCAGAGCTTTAGGTTCACCGGTGTCATCGGTATAGGAGCCAATATCTAGTAGAGTCCTGCGGATCAGGGCGGAGACGTCCGTACTCAATCTTTGGGAGGCTACAGTGGCATTTTATGAAATTTGACTCTTTTCATTGCTTCTGTGTCGTGCATACAACCCTTGAAGTTTCTTGAAATCTCATTTGTTCTACTTCATTCTTCTGCAGATAGTTCGTACGAGATCATCGGCATCACGCGAAGATGTGCCTCCCACTCCAGCTAGGGGTCGAGGATGCCCTCGATCAGTGGCACCTGCTAGAGCTGCTAGGGTGGAGATAGAGCCCGAGCAGCATGCGGTTCAGGGGGCAACCCAGGTACTACCAGCTCCAGCGCCATCTCCAGCTCCAGCTCCAGTACCAGCTCCAGTGCCCACTTCTGTGCCAGCTCCAGCCGCAGCTCAGTCTCCAGATATTCGGGGATTACTCTTACAACTTTTGGGTGTGATTGGAGAGCGGCCTTCTGAGGTAGCGCAGACATCTGCTCAGGGGGCAGCCCTGGGTGCACAGAGCTCAGGAGCGCAGCCGGCTACTATGGCTCCCCGTGCGGAGGTCATTCCGGTCCCATCTGTTGCACAGCCTCTTGCTCCTCGCGCAGCTATGACAGAGTCAGAGCAGAAGGCATTGGGTAGGTTTTTGAGGTTAGCACCTCCGAGGTTTGCTGGTACTTCTGGAAAGGATCCACATGACTTATTACTTACCTGTAGAGAGAGTTGCCCATTCATTTGGCGTTTTTTTTGGAGACTCACGGGGTTGGTTATACTACCTATCAGTTGGAGGGCCCAGCCGAAGTTATTGGTGGAGGGGCCCAAGGGTTGCTTGTAGGGACCACCATCCGTCACCTCCTTGACCTGTTCTTGAGTTTTATGGTGCCTTTATGGCCAAGTTCCTACCCCAGAGTGATCGGGAGCGTCGCAGGGAGCAGTTTACTCATCTTACGCAGGGATCTATGATCATCTCGGAGTATGAGACCCGTTTCCATCAGCTAGCACCGTTCGGAGCTATGATCATTCCTACTAAGGCTGATAGGATTCGCAGATTTGTATGGGGTTTGAGGCCAGAGATCAGGCAGCCAGCTGAGATATTGATTGCCAGTGGTCGGTCATTCCAGGCTATTGTAGACTATGCCCGCACTGTGGAGGACTTACAGCGACATGATCAGGGGTCCAGAGATAAGAGGCCTCGACATCAGGGTGTCTATAGTGGTTCCAAATATGGTGGTAGAGGTCCTGGCCAGTGGAGCCGGAGTTATCAACCACAGCAGTACCAGGGTCAGTCCAGCCGACCGGTTCAGGCTTCCCTTCAGACTTTCGGTAGTACCCAGTTCGAGCAGGGTCAGAGCAGCCTTCAGGGCTATGGCGGCCAGTCTTCGAGGGGTACAGTTTCTGGGGCATCAGGTCGTGGTGGTCGTGTGGGATTTGCTGGTTCATCTCGACCGAGTAGGCCGTCAGGGGCTTGTTTTACTTGTGGTGTGATTGGTCATTTTGCTAGAGATTGCCCTCAGCAGGGTACAGTTCAGTTGGCCGAGCCTTTACGAGTAGTTCATCCCCCAGCTCGAGGGGGTGGTCATCAGAGTAGAGGTGGTGCTCCACGCGGGAGAGCAGGTGGTAGGGATGGCGATCGGGCAGGTGGAGGTCGTCGTCAGTTTTACGCGGTCCCTAGAAGACCAGAGGCAGAGGCCTCAGATGCTGTGATTACAGGTACGATTTCTGTGTGCCATCAGTCTACTATGGCTTTATTTGATCCTGGATCCACTTGTTCATATGTATCTGCCTACTTTGTGCCTTGTTTGGGGTTGGCTAGTGAGCCATTATCTGTTCCTGTTTCTGTTTCGACCCCAGTAGGAGATTCTTTAGTAGTGGAT
>QJPP01007484.1:0-65813 GCA_003996215.1 Jaltomata sinuosa | reverse complement strand
GGGCACGGAAGATGTCACCCCAACACTTAATGAAGAACCCACAGTGATTTCTCAGCTTAGAGCTCTAGGAAAATGGAGGACAAATGATTTAAACTAATAAAAAATGAGAAAGGAGACCTCCTTTAAAGCTGCCAGTGATTGGTACACCTACGGTCTTAATGGAGCACATGCATCACTGCAGCAGTGCTCAAAACACTATAGGGGAAGAGGTCACCAAAACCTCAGACCCTGCAAGTGTGGTCCAAATGCAGCAAGGGTGGCATCGTTAGGGCGACGAAGGAGCATAGGTGCGCCCCTGCTAAGGCCACTATCACAGTCGGTGTGGTATCGAAGGTGCAGGTGTGGATGTATAAGTGTAGCCAAAGCACCATCAGGGCGTCATACCAGAACCAACTGCAACCAGCTGTAAACACAACTCAAAATTTCTCTAATCACATCCTTGGGGATCATTGTGAACCCCGTGGACACAAACCAAAGATGCTACCCTACCAAAAATAGCATTCTAGACTCAACAGGAATGACGAAAATCTCAAATGAGTTCGATTTAATGAAAGTGGGTCCCACGCTCAAAAACCAACCTTTAACCATAATGGAATCCAATAGCCCAAAGTAAGTGTGAAAGCCTCGGGACCCAAACTAAGGTCCCTCTAGCCCAAAGTCGACATTCCAGAGCTAACAGTGCTGACAGAATTCCCAACTAACGTTGTCTTCTCTAAATGTTGACCAAAGTCAAACTCCTAACTCCAACTAGCCTAAAATCTATAAAAGTGAGATAAAACCATACCGAAAGCTCCTAGAACCCAACTGAGGGTCTAATGTAACACCACCCCCCCCCCCCCATTTGAACTTTGGATTCGCTTATACTTTTGGTGTAAGACTATGATTTCTTAATATGTAAGAAGGATGTCTTATGAAGTATTTTAAATGCACAATGGTTGTATGTTAAGTTTTGAAGTCAACCAAGTTGCAAAAAGTTATTGTAAATGTCGTTAAGATATTCTCTGAAACATTGTGTCAAATATCTCAAAGATTTTCTCCCAATATATAAAGAGTTAAAGGACCCCAATATATCAAATCAAGGTCTACGAGTCTAATTTCTAATTCACTATACCGTTTATCCATATGACTTTAAAAAAGAGAGATATTTATATTTTCGTAAGACTGTACAAGCAGGCACGTCAAGGTGGGGGGCCCTATCCCAAGCCGGTTTAGCTCTTTAAAGAATGATTTTCCTTTATTTTAATTCATAAAACTCAACAAAAAACTATAGAAAATCAGAGGAAAAGCCCCTAAATACTCCATGTACTTTGATGCTTTCAATACGGAAGTTTAAGGGAAAATGCTCTACGTTGCGAGCTCATCGTTGTGGAATAGTTTTCTCATCAATTTTGACTCTGTTTATTGTTACCTCGAGGAAAAAGGTCATGGGATTTATATTTATCTACTGTTAGCATCCATTTATCGGGAGGTAAGAGTTTTAAATCCTTAATCCATTCTTAAATTGAGCTTTAGAATCAATTCCGAGGAGGACTTATTGTTATCGGCATATTTGTCGTATTTTCTTTCCGTAGTAACAGCTCATGGTGGGTCCTTCTAACAGAATGTTTAGCTTGGTATTTCAAAGATTTTATTCTAGGTAACCTTCCTCCTATGATCCTCCTTTGCAATTTTATGTTCTAGTATCATTTTATAGATTTTTGAGTCACAAAGTGGTATTTTGGATCCGTGGCTCCGGGAAGCCCCTTTGTATTATTGAGTTGGGTTGTTATTGTTGTATATTTATGGTGTTAAGGTATTTGAGGGACTGGGGGTTGGTTTGATTCTTATCGGAGTCACGTAAGATGGTTTTTGGATTAAATAGCGTGAAGTATGCCTTGAAATAGTGCCTTGGGAGCTCGTCGCTCCTTCGAGATGTCGTTAGCATATTGTCGCTCCTTGTGTAGCATCATTATTTGACTAGTGGCTTATAGTAATGAGTTTTGACCTACAACATGATATAGTGACTATCAGCAGCATTCTATTCCATACTTAGTGGCCCAGAAAAAATATATTATAATTGTATTGAGGTCACATGTGATTACATAGTATTATTGTGTTGTTTTTATCATCTTACTGGCGCCTATAAGCTTTTTTTGGCCTCAGCAGACACTGACACTACAGGGTTTTGGAGCTTACATTCTAGTTACTATTACCATACTTTTGGGTCGAGCATACCGTACCTATGGGATGGGTAGGCTATACCTAATGGGAAGCAGTTACATTATATTACTGTGCCTTTAGGCCAGGTAGACCGTACATATGGGATGGGCAGGATGTACCTATGGGGTAGCAATTACATTACATTACTGCGCCTTTAAGCTAGGCAGACCGTACCTACAGGCTGGGTAGACCGTACCTACAGAATGGGCAAGCTGTACCTATGAGGCAGCACTTATATGGTACCACCGAGCTTCAGAGTTGTATTGATTCACAGAACATGTACATTCAGACAGTTCAGATCAGATCATCATGGGGTCTAGGTAAGGGGGCCAGTATGGGTATTTAGCAACTGTTTGTGCCTATTAGGACTTATGGTGATGGTATGTTATTTGTACCTACCGGGCTTATGGCGGCCAGGTAAGGTTATTATTTGCAATGTGCTTTAGATGGTATCTTACTGCAGAGAGGTAAGTTATTGTACTTATGTTTTACTCCTTACCTTTTTATTTAGTCCCTACACTTCAGTTTTAGTTTTCAGTTTGCCTTACATGCTCGGTACATTATTTTTTATTTATGTTGCATTCATGCCTATAGGTTTTGAGTGACGACCAGACAGACCTGTCGTGTATCATAGCCGAGCTTTCAATGGGTTGGTTGACTCCTTTCTTTTCAAGGGTCGCCAGAGTCTCAGAGGTTTGCCTTTTGCTATTTATAGTTTTTGGGTAGGTTAGGGACCTGTCCCACCAAGTATTGTATTCATAGAGTCTTGCAGACTAGTCAGTTGGGTTGCATAGCTACGATGTTGGCCATTTTTGCCTTGTGTGTTTATTTAGTTGTAACTTGTTAGCCAATTGGGCCTTGTTGTTGTTTCGTTGGTAGTTTAGCAGCTCATTGGCCTAGTTTACATTATATATACGTGTTTTCACTTTTTATATAGAGATCATGGTGGCCTTGACAGCCTGCATAGCATTTATGCTTTCCTAGATATCATGGCGGCCTCGACGTCCCAAACAGGACTTAGTGCTACATGCTTATTGCTTTATATGAATTGTTGGGAGTAGTTGTCTTCTTTCTAGAGCTGTTAATAGGGGCCTTGCCGGCTGATGGCTAATTTTTAAGCTGATATATACTTGTTTTTTTTTATTGTGTGTGGCTGTTATGCGCCATTGGCAAATAGTTCAGCAGGGTCAGCTTTGGCCTAAGTTTTGGCATTAGGTGCAAGTTACGCCCCCCGAGTTAGGGCGTGACAAACTTGGTATCAGAGCAACATCATATTCTAGGGAGCGTGTAAGCCGTGTGTAGTAGAGTCTTGTTTATAAATATGTTGTGCACTACATTTTATAAGAAGGAAGCTATAGACATTTTTCAGGAAAGTTACCCCTTTTCTTGCTCAAATCGTGCTATAGAGCTGAGTCATAATGGTTGAGTTCTTCCACTTACGATTGTTATTGGGCTTGTACTTAGACCGCACATAATAATGATAATAATCCAAACGAGAAAATCATATCTTCAAAGCTCATCACTTCAATATATGGACATCTCATGGGTTCGGGTCACTATATTGAACATAAAAAGGCTCTGATATCAGCAGTATACAATTGAGAGGATCGAGAGAGAGCAGCAAAAGAAGGCTAGGCCCATGGGTTTCAGATAGGACTCAGGGTGGCTCTAATCCTCGGTATTCAAGGAGACTACCTAGACCCCCACCAAGAAGTCCCAAGGTAGAAGGTTTGATCGCTGAGGGTGGTCAAGTCTGGGTGAGAGCTTATGAGTATCAGGCTCACAGCAACACATGGTCCAAAAGCAGTTTAGATTAGTTGTATCACATTGTGAAATATGCAATAAACACATGCCAGGATCTGAAATTGATATAGAGGTAGAGGACGATACATCAATTGTTGATAAAGATCAACCCCTCCCCATATTTCTCAAGGTAATTTTTTCTCTAACCAATCTTTCATTTCTCAGAAATGTAAATAGAAAACATCCCCTGGGAAAGCCTCACGACCTGGTGGTCGGCGTAACAATAATGACATTTGTCGATATGCTACCGCCTGTTTACTAAGATCATCATAGATTATTAATGCGTGCATTCCATTATCGCAGAAATATTCCCCCATGGCACACCCAGAATATGGGGCCAAAAATTGTAGAGGAGCAGGATCCGAAGCGGTGGCTGCTACAAGAATAGAATATTCCAAAGCATTCGCTTCTGAAAGAATTTGAACTAATTGTGCCACAGTTGAGCGTTTCTGTCCAATCGCTACATAGACACAATACAATGTCTCACTCTCAGAGGTGGCCCTTGAGTTCAGTTGCTTTTGGTTTAATATGGTATCGATAGCAATAGCAGTTTTTCCAGTTTGTTGGTCCCCAATTATAAGGGCTCCACAATATGCTATTTTTATAGCCAAGAGGGTCATATACAAAGATATTGTTTGTTTAGGAACCAGCAAGGTTCAAGAAATACAGACAAATTAGCAATAGGACTGTCTACTTCAGTATATCCTATAGAGCGTGGTTCCTAGATTTTATCAGGTAAAGGTCGACACTAATAAAGAGCATCTAGTTCTTGAAGTGGCCAGAGTTGCACATATTTACTACAAGTTGTCAAGATTCATAGTCATCTCCAAATGTTGTGACATGTATATTGAGTGGTTGCTCCCACTGTGTTTATGTTTTGATAGATCCAAGATCCACATTATCGTATGTTACACCATTATTTGTTGGGAAGTTGTGCATAGTACAAGAGAAATTACAATGACCTTTTTGTTGTGTCTACACTAGTTGGCAACTCTATTATCGCCAGGAGGGTTTATCGAGATTGTATGGTAGAAATTACTAGCCGTCAGACCTTTGCAGACTTGATAGAGTTATAGATGCTTGACTTTGATATTATTATGGGCATGGATTGGCTGGCATATTGTTATGTAAATGTTTACTACCGAGTGAAGACTGTTAGATTCGACTTTCTAGGGGAAGTAGTTCAGGAATTGAAGGGTAATGCAGCAACGCCAAAAGGCAGGTTTATTTCCTATCATCAGGCAAGGAAAATGATCACTAAAGGTTGCATTTACCAATTGTTCAATTTTAAGATATTAATGCTAAGCCATCAACTCTTTAGTTTATTCCAGTGGTTAATGAGTTTCCAGATGCGTTTCCAAATGAGCTTCAAGGTATTCCCTAGAACGGGAGATTGATTTTCTTCTATTGGTACATTACCAGATGTCCAGCCGATATCAATTCCCCCATATAGAATGGTACCAACAGAATTGAATGAACTACTGAAAGATTTATTAGATAAGGGCTTTATCAGGCCTAGTGCGTCACCATGGGGTACACTAGTGTTATTTGTGCAGAAGAAAGATGGCTCATTATGAAAGTATATAGACTATGAAAAATTGAATAACGTGACTGTAAAGAACACATATCCCCTACCAAATATTGATAGGTTTTTTGTCCCAGCTGCAGGATGCCTAATATTTCTCAAAGATTGATTCACGTTTAGGGTACCACTAGGCATGAGTTCAGGAGAGTGATATTTCGAAGATAGCCTTCAGGACCAGATATAGAAATTTTGAGTTTCTTCTGATATCTTTTAGGTTGGCAAACACCCCAACATTATTTATGGACCTGATGAATAGTATCTTCAGGACATTCTTAGACTTGTTGTCATTATGTTTATTGATAATATTCTGGTATATATCTTTTAGAGACCGAGCATAGAGATCATGTCTCATGTACTCTAAGATCAGAGGTTATATGCTAAGCTCCCAAAGTGTGAGTTTTGGTTGCATTATATAGCCTTTTTGGGCCTTATTGTATCAGATGCTCGTATTCAGGTTGACTTACAAAAGATTGACTCAGAGAGAAGCTAAGTTTTAGTAGACCATTTCCTGCGAGCAGAGTTTCCAAGAGTTGAAAGATAGATTGACTGCAGCACCAGTTCTGAGCTTACCAGAGGGTCCAGAGGGCTACGCAATGTATTGTGATTCTTTCAAGCATTAGGCTGGTTTGTGTTTTGATGCAACATGAAAAGGTAATTGCTTATTCTTCTAGACAGTTAAAGAAGAACTACTCGACCCACGATTTAGAGTGGGCTGCATTTATTCATGCCCTGAAGATTTTGAGGCATTACTTGTGTGTCATTAATATTGATATTTATACGGATCAAAAGAGCCTCCAATATATATTTAGACTAGAAGATTTGAACCTGTGATAACATCGTTGGCTTGAATTGCTGAAAGACTATGATATGGATATCTTAAATTACCCAGGGAAAGTCAATATAGTAGCGGATGCCCTCAGTCGTAAGTCTATGTGAAGTCTATTATATTTGGGAGCTTAAAAGTGGGAGATAGCCTGGAGCTCCATCAGCTAGCTGGTTTGGGAGTTAGATTATTAGACTATGATAATACTGGGGTCGCAGTTCAGGACACAACAGTATCACCTCTAGTTATTGAGGTGAAGACACAATAATACAATGATCCCAGCTTAGAGTAGCTCAGAGGCAAGGCTCAGCAGCGGGAGTCTTTAGCCTTGGACATAGCAAGAGATGGAGTCCTCAAATTCAAAGATCAGTTATATGTTTCGGATGTTGCAGGGCTTTGACAACAGGTTGTGGAAGAGGCATACCATTCTTGTTACTTTATTCATCTAGGACCCATAAAAATATATGATGATATTAAAGAGATTTATTGGTGGCTGGGATGAAGAGAGACGTAGCTAAGTTCATGGCATAGTGCCCAAATAGTCAGCAGGTAAAGGTAAAGCATCAAAAACCTAGTGGCATGACTCAGGAGATAGTTATTCCATTGTAGAAGTAGGAGGCCATAAATATGGATTTTGTCACAAGTTTTCCTTGTTTGCGATGGAAGTTTGATTCTATTTGGATGATTGTTGATAGGTTAATCAAATCGGCTTATTTTGTGCAAGCCAGGGACACATTCTAAGCTGAAGAGTATGTCAGACTGTACATTAGAGAAATAGTCAAACTTTATGATGTCCAGTACTGGTTATTTCATATAGAGAGGCACGGTTTACATCATAATTTTGGATATCTTTCCAGAGGGGTTTGAGAACTCAGGTTAATCATAGTTCAACTATTCATTCGTAGACCAATGGCCAAGCTAAATGTAATATCTAGAAGCTCAAAGATATGTTACGGGCATGTGTGCTATATTTCAGAGGGAACTGGATGATCACTTGTCACTTATTGAGTTTTCTTATAATAATAGATATTATTAAGGCATCGGTATGGCACTCTACAAGGCTTTATGTGGGCAGAAATGATGATCCCCTATTGATTGGTTTGAGGTTGGAGAGTCAGGGTTGCTTGGACCTGACGTAGTACAATAGGCCATGAAAAAGGTTAAGTTGATCAGAGCAAAATTGTTGATAGCTCAGAGCCCCCAAAAATCATATTGAGATGTTAAGAAACAGGACTTAAAGTTCAATGTTAACAATAAAGTCTTTTTGAAGGTTTTACCAATGAAGAGCGTTATACGATTTGGCAAGAAGGGCAAGCTGAGCCCTCGATATATTAGACCTTACTATATTGTGTAATGGATATACAAAGTTTCTTACCTGCTAGAGTTGCGTTCAGAGTGAGACGCAGTACACCAAGTCTTTTATGTTTCTATGTTATAGAAGTGTATCGGAGATCAAACACATATAATACTAACGATAAATGTTCAGATTTTAGAGGAATTATCTTATAAAGAAGTCCAAGTTGGCATACTAGATCGCCAAATTAGAAGATTGCAGAATAAGGATATATCTTCAGTGAAAGTGTTGTGGTGAAACCGTAATATCAAGAGATGGCGTGGGAAGCTAAAGAGGACATGAAGTCCAGATATCCCCACTTACTCACTCCTTCAGATGATGTTCAGTAAAAATATATAATAGACCCACATTTGAGTACTTGAGGCATATTACTTTGGTATTTTATAAATTCTTATGATATTTCCTATGATTTCGTGTACATTATATTCATTTGAGGATGAATGTCCCTAAGGGAGGAGGATGTAACACCCCGCCCGTTTGAACTTCAGATTCACTTGTACTTTTGGTGTAAGACTACGAGTTCTTAATATGTAAGAAGGATGTCTTATGAAGTATTTTAAATGCACAATGGTTGTATGTTAAGTTTTGAAGTCAACCAAGTTGCAAAATAAAAGTCGGGGAAAGTTATTGTAAATGTCGTTAAGAAATTCTCTGAAATATTGGGTCAAATATCTCAAAGATTTTCTTCCAATATATAAAGAGTTAGAAGTATCTCGATATAAAAAATTGAAGTTCTATGAGTCTAGTTTCCAATACACTAAACCATTTGTCCATAAGACTTCATAATAGAGAGATATTTGCATTTTTGTAAGACTGTGCAAGCAGGCACATCAAGGTGGGACCCCTATCCCAAGTCGATTTAGTTCTTTAAAGGATGATTCTCGTTCGTTTTAATTCATAAACCTCAACCAAAAACTGTAGAAAGGAAAAGGGAAAGCCCATAAATCCTCCATGGACTTTGATACTTTCAATTCGAAAGTTTAACAAAATTGCTCTACGTCGTAAACTCATCATTGTGGTATAGTTTTCTCATTGATTTTGACTCTGTTTGTTGTTACCTCAAGGAAGCAGGTCATGGGATTTATATTTATCTACTATTATCATCCATTTATCGGGAGGTAATACCTCTAAGTCCTTAATCCATTCTTAAATTGAGCTTTAGAATCAATTCCAAGGAGGACTTATTATTATCGGCATGTTTGTCGTATTTTCTTGCGGTATATTGTTACAGCTCATGGTGGGTCCTTCTAACAGAATGTTTATCTTGGTATTTCAATGCTTTTTGTTGAGGTAACCTTCCTCCTATGACTCTCCTTTGCAATTTCATGTTCTAGTATTGTTTTATAGATTTTCGAGCCACAAAGTGGTATTTTGGATCTGTGGCTCTGGGCAGCCCCTTTGTATTATTGAGTTGGGTTATTATTGTTGTATATTGATAGTGTTAAGTTGTTTTAGGGACTGGGGGTTTGTTTGATTCTGATCGTAGTCACGTAAGATGGTTTTTAGATTGAATGATGTGAAGTACGCCTTGAAATAGTGCCTCGGGAGCTCGTCGCTCCTTCGAGATGTGGTTAGCATATTGTTGTTGGATTTAGCTACTGTTTATTATTGTTAATAGCCTCATTTTATGATTTGGACTTGGCTGGTCGCGATTGTGAAATGGATGCCTTATTGATTGGTTATGGCTCGTTCTTGTAGCCTTGTTGATTCTCACATTTATTGCATTACATTTGGTTGGTCAAGATTCATAGAAACACCTTTGGGGCTTCAGTTGAAAAGTATGTTAAGGCTTTCTTTTCACTTTATGGCATGACCTTTAAGGCCAAAGCTTGTATAGAATGTGAAGCGTCGTTACGACTAGTGGCTTACAGTAATGAGTTTTTCCCTACAGCATGATATAGTGACTATCAGCAGTATTCTATTTCATATTTAGCAGCCCAGAAAAGCATGTTATATTTGTATTGAGGTCACATATGATTACATAATATTATGGTATTATTTTTATCATTTTGCTACCGCCTATGAGCTTGTTTTGGCCTCAGCAGACACTGACACTGCAGGGTTTTGGAGCCTACATTTTAGTTATTATTACCATGCCTTTGGGTCATGTAGACCATACCTACAGGATGGGCAGGTTGTGCCTAACAGGCAGCAGTTACATTATATTACCGTGACTTTGGGTTGGGCAGATCATACCTACGGGACGGGCAGACTGTACCTACAGTGTAACAGTTACATTATATTACCGCCTCTTCGAGCCAGGAAGACCATGCCTACAGGCCAGGAAGATCATACCTACAGGACGGGCAGGCTATACCTACAAGGCAACACTAATATGGTACCACCGAGCTTCAAAGTTGTATTGATTCACGGAACATGTACATTCAGAAAATTCAGATCAGATCATCATGGGTTCCAGGTAAGGGGGGCAGTATGGGTATTTAGCGACTGTTTGCACCTGTTAGGACTTATGGAAATTGTATGTTATTTGTACCTGCTGGGATTATGGGGGCTAGGTAAGGTTATTATTTACTATGTGATTTAGATGGTATCTTATTGCATGAAGGTAAGTTATTGTACTTATGTTTTACTCCTAAACTTTTTGTTCAGTCCCTACACTTCAGTTTTAGTTTTAAGTTTGCATTACATGCTCGGTACATTATTTTGTACTAACGTCCCATTGCATGAGGGCACTGCATTCATGCCTGCAAGTTCTGAGAGACGGCTAGACAGACCTGTCTGGTAGCATAGTCAAGCTTTCAACGAGTTGGTTGACTCCTTTCCTTTCAGGGATCGCCAGAGTCTCAGAGGTTTGCCTTTTGCTATTTATAGTTTTTGGGTAGGTTTGTCACACCCCAAACTCATGGAGGTACAACTAACACCTTGTGCCTCACTTGATTGAGCAAACCAACTGAAACCAGATTAAACAATACATACAGGCCATTAAGGCCAAGTCAATAACAACAGATATGCAACGGTAACAAACTCAAATATAATAAAAATATAATACAAGGCCAACAAAGCCGCAACTGAGTTCCAAAACCACAACAGATGTCTATAAGCCCCTAAGATGAAAAACTACTAACCACAAGTCGGGACAAGGCCCTGACATACCCGTTACCAATATAAAGCTAAAGAAGACTCCAAACTTAACAACTCCAAAAAGAACGGAGTGTACCAACCATTAACTGAACTCGACCATACACAACAAGGATCACTGTCTACCTAATAACATGCAGGCATGAATGAAGCACCCCTCAGGCAATAGGTATGTTAGTAAAAAAGAATGTACTAAATATGTAAGGAGACAGAATAACAGAAATAACACAACTCGAAACTGAGACCACAATGTAAAGAAAGTTTAAATAGAAACATTACCAACATCCCAGCCACAACCTGCACAAATAGAACGTCAGCCCAATACTACCTTACCTGCCCCTACTCTAGGCCCCACAACTACCACAACCTTGGCCACACGTTACCTCTAAAACTCAAGATACAGCTAACCACGATAATTATAACATAAGAATATAATACAAGATGAACATCACAATCAATAGGCTCTACCTGCGGAACAAACTCACGCCTTACGGGAGAGAAAACACAAGTATGACCATGAAGAAATACTCACACCTTATAGGTCATTATAATGTCATGGTCTCAACCATATGGACATACTCATGCCTTACAGGTCCTCACAAAGCCACGGGCTCGACCACGCGGAAATACTCAAGCCTTATAGGTCTTTGTGAGCCCTCTAGGCAACCATAATCATAAAATACAATAAAACATAACACAATATGAAGCATGCAATACAATAGCCCCAAGTACCCAAGAACCATTGTATCTCCTTCGTACCACAATCATAATACCACGATTAACCCATTCATCACCGTAATCCGATAATCATAACCATGTGTATCCCACCTCTTACTTCCAACGTAACACTAAATCAACATCATTATATATGAGTTTCTGAGAATAATAATACCAATAAGAATTTAGATATATCTAACAAACGATTCCTTCAAGGCATACTAGACACGAATTTTTCAAAATCTTAAGGAATCATGCCAAAAAGAAAAGAATACCCTTTAGATACCTAGAATCTGAGTTTGAATAACTTGACGTAGATAATTAACTTTTCTTTCTTCTTTTTGGTAGTACCGTATATCAAATAATTAATCTCCCCATCAACAACTTAACATGAGAGTCTAGATAAATATATATGTTGCAGAATATATATAGCTCAACTTTTGTAATGAAATGTAAATCAGTGAAATATTTGTTTGAAATTCTTGGAGTCATCCGTTGAAATAAAAGGTCATAAATATATATATCAATTAAATAGAAGTAAATCAATCAACGTGCAAATAAAGTATGCAGATGTATAATGTAAAGGTATAAGTGAATGAGCATTAATTAATATTACTACAAGGATAAGTGCTAAGTTAAGGACTTGCTACCACATGTCAATATACACTTTGTTGTACCTCTCCTCCACTTCCACGTGGAAGTAGAGGTGGCCAACTCCAAAAGATTATTATCTCATTATGTACACATACAGATATTGCGTAGGTCTATGATAAAATAAATATATATTTTTAAATATATAATAATTAATAAAAAAATATTTTGAATAAAGCCTACCTCATATAACAATTATTTTCCAATATAACTAGATTTACTCTCTCCGTTAAAATATTAATAAATTATAAAAAAATTATAAAATAAATACATACACAAATACATTATAACTAATTATTTTTGCATAAATATTTAAGACATTTTTGAAAGGCACTAAAATATAACTCTTTACCAAATTTTAACTTAAATCAAATATTTTTGAATCACTCGCAGTATTAATAAAATTCTCAAATTTAGGCTCATAAGCCTTTGATATGAAATAAAGGACAACGTTAAACAATTGGAGTGTTACAGGTTGGAGCTCTGTCCCAACAAGTATTGTATTCATAGAGGCTTGCAGACTAGTCAGTTGGGTTGCATAGCTGCGATGGTGGCCATTTTGGACTTGTATGTTTATTAGTTGTAACTTGTTAGCCAATTGGGCCCGGTTGTTGTTTCGTTGGCAGTTTAGCAGCTTATTGGCCTAGTTTACATTGTATATACATATTTTCAGTTTTTATATAGAGATCATAGTGGCCTTGACAGCCGCATAGTGTTTATGCTTTCCTAGATATCATGGCGTCCTCAACAGCCCAAATAGGACTTATGTACTACATGCTTATTGCTTTATATGAATTGTTGAGAGTAGCTATTTTCTTTCTAGAGCTGTTGACAGGGGCCTCGTCGGCTGAAGGCTAATTTTTAAGCCGAGATATACTTGTTTATTTTCTTGATTGTGTGTGGCTGTTATGCGTCATTAGCAAATAGTTCAGCAGGGTCAGCTTTGGCCTAAGTTTTGGCATTAGGTGCAAGTTGCGCCCCCCGAGTTTGGGGCGTGACATCTAACTAGACCAAAATTCACGCTTCAAAACTAACAAAACTGTTAGAATTTGATTTCAAGCACGCTTTCTAAGAATATTGACTAAAGTCAATGATTTCCTAGGTAAAGCTCTAAGATAGGGAAATGATCATAAAGACCTTACAAATGGCTCGGGCACCGAACCACCAGTCCCATCAAGACATAAATGACTTGGAGCTGCTACAGGTAAGCTCTAACAGTACAAAAAAGGTGAATATGCAAAAATAATCAGAAGAGTCATTACACAAGTTCTTTCCAATCTAGCTAAGTGACATCAAATACATTCCAATTTTAGGCTATACTTGGATTCTCCTATCCCTAGCTCGAATCTATTAGATGAGGCTTAAAGCCTCAAAGCAAGCTAATTAATCTTTCCAACTTTAATTTCCTCTCTTGAGCTCAATTAAAGTAAAAGGGCAAGTCCTACGATTGATCACTCCCTTTGAAAAGCAGTAAAAGTACACGATTAATTAGATAAACAAAGACCCATTTCATAAACTAGCAAGTATTTAATTAATACAAAAGCACAAGATAAAAATCAAAACCCAAATATTGTTTTATCTCTAAATACAATATTCAAATCTGAAATTAGCAACTACACCCATATATATTCAATAGAAAGCAAGGAATTACATATTAGATGTAAAAGGATTAGGAATTTCTCATTAGATGCTTTCAATCTTCTCTTTCAATGGTGTAGATAGCTTGAACCTTGCTCCCTAAGCTTGAGAATTATCCAAAGATATATTTCAAGGTGATCTGCTCGATTTTTATGTGGATTTGGGGATGAAAAATGTGTAATGACCCTTTTGGGCATAACTAAAGCCCGCTAGCCGCACCTGCAAAACATCTATTGTCGGTGCAGTCTCGCAGAAGCAAAGTTGTACTTGTAGGTGCGATTCTTGGGGTTTCACAGCAACTTTGCTGGTGCAGCTTTCCTTCACTGGAGCGGAGCCGCAGGTGCAGTTCTTATTTTGCAGGTGTGACATATGCCACAGTAGACTTCTCCACAAAAGCAGACAATTTTCTATAAGTGTGAAATCGTTGATGAGGTCCTTTCCTCGCAGGTGCGAGATCCCTGACAGCATGATAGGATTTTTTCACTCTTTTTTTGCTTAACTTTGGTTCCTTTTGTCCCAATGCACTTTATGCCTCACCACACCTGAAATATTAGCAATTTACACAATAAATAGTCTCATATTATAAATAGAAAACACAAAGACGTAAGAAAAGAGACTTTAATAAGTGGTAAAATCACCAGTTATCACTACCCGGACCCATAACATGCTTTGTCATTAAATCCATTTGATTCATAAGTTTTGTCATGCTTTCATCCCTCTCTTCCTCCTTCTTCCTCATCTCCTTATAAATAGCAGTGGAGGGGGCACCTGTAGCAACCTCAGAATCCTTGTATGCAAAGCTCTATTGGTCTTGGTCATTCGATCCAACAACTCACCTGCAATCATATATTAATAATCTATAAGAGAGTCATCGGCCATATTGTTGACAATCGATTTATTGATAGAATCAAGAGCCCTATAGAAAGCTTGCAATACAACTTGGTTGGGTAACCTATGAGTAGGACATTATTAAAGTTTCTTTTTGAATCGCAACCAAGCTTCATGAAGTAGTTTGGATGGTATTTGACAAAAATTAGTAATCTCTTCTTGGAGTTGGAGTATCCAGGAGGGTGGAAAGAACCTTTCAAGAAATATTTCCATAAGCTCAACCCATTATGTAATAGAGTTCTCAGGTAGTTCATCCAACCATATAGTGATATCTCCCGTAAAAGAGAATGGGATGAGCCTCAATCTAATAGACTCCTTAGAGATGTTGTGAATGTTGAATGGTGAGCAAACTTCAGCAAAATTCTTGAGATGCCTATTTGGGTCTTCATGAGGAAAACCCCCGAACAAGACCTTCATGCTAAGTAGATGCAACATGGTGCTAATGACGTTAAAAGTAGTATTTCCCACAATAGGAGGTAGGCGAATTATACTAGCCATGCCCACATGTCTTGGATTATCATCATCCATATGCTTTTCATGGCTAGCATCATCAGAACCATCGACACTCATGGTGTCACCTATAATAGCACAAACAATCTAAAAACAAAAAATAAATTAATAAATGCAAACAAAAGTGAAACACTATACTAAGAAGAGAAATCTAAAATCTTATTCCCAAGTAACGACGTCAAAATTGATAACGCCCAAATCCACTTTTTAAATAAGAAGTATAAATGGTCGTATGCAATATAATTATCCAACTAAGAGTCAGTGTCATGCCCCGAAGCTACCCCCTGGGCGCAACACAGTGCTTAGTGTCACAAGTGACCCCAAGCTAACTCATGGCATGGCACATCTATACAAATTCAGGTTAAGACATGTACTGTGCAGAAGCTAAAACAGTTTTAATATATGAAAGCGGGAAGAACCCAAGAATCTGAATATATAAAGTATATAAAAACATAGTGTTGACTGAGAATCACACTAACAACTGTTGAATCTAGTCTATGTCTGGAAGCCTTCTAACTGAATAGGAGTTGTTGGGACATTCCCCCCACCTAACTCTAATAAATCTGAAATAATGAATAAATACGGAAGATAATAAGCATGTCTATCATCCTCGAACTACTGAGGACTCACCAACTGAGCTGATGGATATGGACCAAAAGTCAAACTAAATGCGGTCTGGATGTTGAGTGCCTGAACCTACATCATAAAATGATGTACCACAAAAGTATGCGTCAGTATGTTGAATGTACTGAGCATGCCGGATATGTACAAAGCTGGATAATATAGAACTAAACATGAAAATAGATATACTGCAACATAACTGAATGCAATGACCAAGTATAAATCATGAAATAACATGCTGAACTGAATACTAAACATATATACTGGATACACGGTCAATGCATATGAATCTGACTGTGGGAGACACTACTAACCGACATACCTAAAGTTGAGCTAACTCTGGGGCCAACCTGTAACCCTGGATGGAAGGGTGTTCATACCTTGCCAAGGATACGAACAAGTCTGACGTGGATCCACTGCTGATGTCCACAAGAGATAAGGAGTTACAGCCTAGTCTGACAGCTGACTCCTCTAAACCTACGGTGACGCCGTAGTTCTGGGACTTGGGGACTGTTACTAAAGGTCTTAGCCTAAACTGATAGCTAAGCCTTCATCCCCTTGTCCGCTCGGAACTAAGTCTACTCTCACTGAATGTAAGTAATAATGTACTAAAATAAAAGATAGCTCAAATACTGATAAATGACTGAGAATGCAACATACACAGGCTGAAGGGTATAGCATTCAATTTCTGAAGCATAAACATATAACTGATTTCCATAGCAAGCTAAATGTATGAGAATATTTGAATTGCTACAAGTTAGGGTTTCTGAGCATTATTCATGAAACTGTACTAATTTTCCGAGAAACATATAATCAATACTATAAAAGCTGTAAGAATTGAATTATAATAATTCCCTAAGATTTAGGAACCCTAGGTCTGAAACATTCATGGAGAAAACTAAAGGCTGACTGGAATCTAGGGACCTAATAGGTGAAAGGAACCTACTAGTGAAATCCCACATACCTGATGAAGAAATCCACGGAGAAATCCTTGGATTTTTGGGGCTGAACTTGATGAAGACCTCTGCTTGTTCTTGGAGGAAAACTGTCGCCTCTTTCTCTTATTTTCTTTCTAAGTTTAAGGAATTTAGGGGAATGAATGTTTTAGGTAGTTTTAGACTACTTAATTAGGCTTAAATAACATAAAACTAAGTAGCTTAGGCCTTAAAAAGGAAAATAAAAGTCATGAATACCCCTGGGAAAGTTAAAAGAATTTCTGCAGAAAACGTGACTCAGGGATCACGACTCCGGATGACGGACCGTACTCCTAGACGACGGACCGTCAACTTGAGTCATGGTCCTGCCTAAGAGTTTTAGGGGTCTCTGGTCTCAGGAACTACGACTCAACTGGATGGACCGTTCTTCTGAATGACGGTTCATCATGTGACTCGTGGTTCCTGGGATTTGACTTAGCCTGGGGATTTCCATAAGTCAAAGAACGGACCGTTCTTCTGAAGTACGGTCCATAAACCAACTCGTGGTTTCTGGGACTAGAACTGGGGGTCCTATGATTCAGGGAAACCATGTGTGATAGGTCGAGCCGTGGTTTTAAACTACGGTCTGTGGTCCTAACTGTAGTCCCTAGGATATGTATTGGAGAGTTACTGGAACTTGAACTATGTTTCAAGATGACGGTCCGTAGTTCCAAACTATGGTCCGTATTCTTGAACCGTGGTTCCTGGAAACTTGAATTTTCTGAAATTTTTATTCTCTACTGGTTTTCTGAGCTTAGTCTGGGCTTGAAAGTTCTGGGGTGTTACAGTCAGGGTCAATACCATAAGGAATAGGATTGAAGTTTTACCCTAACCAGTATAAGATTTACTATTCAGGTGTATTTTAGTAACAAAAAGGAACGGTACAGGAATTTAAAGAATATTTAGTAATTTGATCACCCAACTCTATTTAAATTGAGATTTATATCAATAGTAGGAGATTTCTCCAAGTTCTTGCTAATGAATCATTACCCAATTTCTATCTTCTCTCTCAAGCAAGATATGAATTAGAGAGATAAATTAATATTTGCAACCATTAATTATTAAGTTAAATCATGAAGGATTCACTATACCCATGAATAATAATCAAATCTAGAAGAAATTCGCATATACCCAACTATAATTTCACACCCCTCATCACACACCCCTAGATATAGAGTTTAGCTAAGCATAATGAGAGAGAAAAAAATTATACCAACTGGGTTTTCATCAAAATCATCCATTCAATTCAAATTCTTCACAAAATATCCAAACAATGATCTAAATTCCTTCAAAATTATGAAATTTAGAAGTATTCTCCAAGTACTCTCAAAGGCTACTAAAAATTTGACTAAAAACTAGTACAAAAACTGAAAAATTATATTTTAATGTCCTAAAATTGGCCAGAGAAATTTAGTCAAAATTGTCCTACGATGATGATGTGCGGCCACACATCCACGGTGCAATGTGGTGTGTGGCCTGCACACGGAAGGAACATCAATATCTCCTCTTCAGTTCACTGGTTGCCTTGTACGGAGGCATGTGCCACTGGCATGTGCGATGGCACACTAGCATGTGTGGTCCGCACACCCCAATTTCTCTACCCAGTATTCAGCTTCCATGTCTGCCTCCTTGTGCTCTTCACACAGAGGCTTGTGCGGTTACACCAGGTCTTGTGCAGACCGCACGCGGCTTCAATTCAGATGTCTTCTTCAACTCTTGGTATTTGGTTTTCGTCTTCATTTCCTTGGCTTCTTTTGGCTCCAATTCCATGATTCTCACCTTAATTATCAAATGCCTACATAAATGAAGATTATGCCATTAAAAATACTCAAAATCATGTGAATCAAATCAATAATTAGTTCTTGAAGAACCAATGAGTCAGTAAAATACCAACTCATCAAGAAACAAATTAAAATAAAATCAAGTGACTAAAATAAAAATAATTAAGAGATCATCATAATATACAGACCCAAATATAAAATGAATGAAAGTTCTTAATCCCCCACTCTACACTTATAGATGGACATTGTCCCTCGTGCCATAAATAAAGCCATAAATAAGAGAGATAAAAAGAAGTTCTTGATCACTCATCATCCTCTGAACCAATCAGTGCAAAGTTCGTGTCCCCCTTGTCACTAGCGCAATTGGGGATCTTCTCATCCTTATCATCAGAGAAGACAGGTGTTGCTGGAGTGCAAATGTGATTTTCTAGCGGCTCCTCAAACTGTAGACCAATCCTGCATGTTAGTTGTGCATGCACATTGAGAATATATCGTTCCTTAAGCTATGTCATCTCCTCCACAGAAGCTTCCTACCATCAAAACTCAGTTGTAATATTATCATGCCAAACACCCATCTAAAAAGACAGCCAACTCTAGCATGCCTCTCAGTAGCACTCATTGATACTTCTCCAGCCTCCTATGACGCTTTCACAGTAGTGACATTAACCAATATCTCACCTCTCTCAGGACAAAAATTTGTTAACTTCTTCATAGCATGTTGTTGCTAAAGACAGCGAGTCAAAGTCCTGCTAAACAAGAAACTCCGTCCACCATCAATTCGTGATTGTGTCATTATTGCCTCATAATCGCACAAACATTAATCTGATGACTTGTCATCAGATGGTAAACCAGACACACACGGTCCCTCATGACCATTGTGGTATGCTCACATTGCAACAACCTACTATAGACAATCTTCAACCACACTCTGGCCTTCTTGGTGAAGTAGCTCATGCTAAGAGTACAATATATCTCGTTGGTCTTCCTATGGACCCATCTAGCAGTGAAGTGCACTCCACAAAGTGTGTGGTTGATCGACCAATATGATGAACGTGCACAAAGCTCAATGAATGTCTCACTAGAAATAACTGGTGCCCTCAGTAACCTACACATTGTGTGAACAATCTCTTTTTATCGAGCATGCATTTTCCGATCAACTGACTGAGAAGAGGAAGCATCATTCTCAATTCTCATTGCTAGTTGGTGAGTGATATAAAAGATAGAGTTGTTTTACAAAAACCAAAATTTTAGAGTAAAATTTGAAAATAAAAAATAATTAAAACAATTAAAAGTGAGTTGTAAAACTTGAACTATCCAAATCAAAGGTTCAACGCAAATATCTCTGGCAAGATCTGGAAAAGAAAAGGCGGACTCTAGAACTTTTCTAATTCATTACCTCTCCCTTACAGCTAAGCTTTGTTTGTTTTTGTCAGTTAAAAAGAATCGGACCCGAATGTAGGCTAATCTTTGGGCCTCCAATTTAAGTTTATGTTATTTTTTATTTTAGTTTGGACCGATTGGCAGTTGTACAGAACCCCATTATTTTTATAAAATTTGTGGCATCATGCCACTTTTAGTTTAAAAAATTATAAAACATGATATAAGTTATTTTTTAAATTTGAAATACAACTTCAAATTGGATTTAAAATTTTCATTGTCAAGTACTGATTTTCAAATAAAGAACAAAATTATTTCAGAAAATGTGAATAACTTTTAGGAGCAAGGACACAAATGGCACACACGGTCAAACTAATTCTAGTGAATGGCCAAGGAATTAGATTTCTCATTTTCTAGCCATTTCGCTGGCCTTTTCTTATTGTTAGTTGTTGCTTCTCTTCTTTAATTTTTTGGGCTCCTTTCTTTAACAAAAATTATTTTCTTTTAGTTGCCGCTCTTTTTTTCCTAACAAACAGATATAATTTTATAGTATTGTAATTACTACTATTTTTTTAACAATAAAAAAGGTCCTTAAATACCCTTGAACTATTAGAATTGATACAAAACTATCCTTCATCCACCTTTTAGCCCCCAAATACCCCTGACGTCAATCTTTAGGCCCTATAATATCCTTATTTTTAACGGCCCACATTTATACCCCAATTAATAATTTTATTAATGACGTGTCGTTCATCTATTGGTTACCCTATAACTAACTTAAACTAATTAAAAAACTCACCCATTATCCGTATCAACCCCCAATCAGCCTGAACTGCCCCAAATTTACTTAACCCATATAATTTCACCCAAGACAAAACCCATATAAACATGATTTTTCAATCTGTTTAATTTATCTCATAACATTTTGACAAAATTGATGTTACGCCAGGGCAATGGCCAATGAATTTTCATGTTCTTTGGAATTTAAGGAGTATTTAGAGTATATAGACGGACAAGTTACACACACTAAACAGGTGAAATAATCATGAATTCACTATAAATAAGGCACCTGGCCTGATGAAGTGCTAAAGCAGACGATGTAAGGCTTTGGGGCTACGATCTATTTCATCATAAGACACTGCATAAATGGCTCAAACTGATGCCTCAAATATTTATTCTAAATTGTCCAGCTGAACTTTACAGCACATTGGATTTGCTTCAACCTGTGTTTAACCAATAGGAGTAACATAATTTATGATTAGATCAAGAATAAACTCAAAATGAAGGGTTTTATTTTGGGTGAAATTATATGGGTTAAATAAAAAAAAATTATAAAGGGGGGGGGGATTGAATTGATTTGGGGTTGATCCAAGTAATAGTGAATTTTTTAATTAGTTTAAGTTAATTACAGGGTGACCAATAGATGTGTGATACGCTATTAATAAAATTATTAATTGAGGTTAAAATGTGGGTCATTAAAAATAGGGGTATTATAGGGGCTAAAGATTGACATTAGGGGTATTTGGGAGCTAAAAGATGAATGAATGATAGTTTTATAGCAGTTCTAATAGCTCAAGGGTGTTTTTAGGCCCTTTTCCGTTTTAACAATCAATTACAAAAAGAATGTATTTTTCAAATACAATCAAAAAATATATATCAATGCATATTTGATAGAAGATACATGTATCCATGATACCAAATACATGTATCTTTGATAGCAGATACATGTATCTTTGATACCAGATACATATACATATTTTATACAATTTCTATATACATCCTATACAGATACATATTTTATACAATAATTATATATTTTTTATACACATCCTGTACAGTTTTTATATAAATCTTATACAGACCTATATTCTATACAACAACTATACAGTTTCTATACACATCATATACAACCTTCATTTCTTCAATTACTGAGGAAGAAATTGAAAAGGAGAAAAAACTGGCTCTTCATCCTTAAACTATCTCCATCATATTGCGAAAAAAATAAGAAACGTTAAAAATCTGCATTTGATTGTTTAAAAAAAGAAAAACAATTAGAAGAGCAGAATTATTTTTTAAAATAGAGCAGTGAAAAAGAGAAAAAAAAGAGTAGCAAAAAACAGAGAGAGAGAGTGAGTGTGTGTGTGTGTGTTAGTATTGAATATTTGCTTTAGAATGCAAATTTATTTTACTACAGTAATTTTATTAAGTTAGACTTAGTCAATTAGTTAGAACTAGTATTAGGAGTTAATTTCTATTATTTATTATGTAGTTCTGAAATATAAGAGTAGTTATCTATTTTTTAGTTAAGTTTTAGTCTTTAAATAGTCTTTTATCATTCAATAAGACGACACTCTTTACTGCAAACAAAGTTTTATTCCTTAACATTTCTTTCTCTGTTATTTTTTCTGCATTTTTTTTCTTTTAAAAATCAACAATTGGTACCTAGAGCCATTTTGTTGAGGGACCTGTGAGTGAAGAGATGGAGTCTGAAAATAGTTTTTCACAAATGGCTCCTCCTATTTTCGATGGTGAAAATTATCAATGATGGGCTGTGAGAATGAAAACATACTTGGAGGCTCTTGATCTTTGAAAATCCATGGAAGAGGATTATGAAATTAATCCGCTGCCAAACAATTTCATCGTGGGCCAAATCAAGAGCCACAAGGAAAAGAAAACCATTAGGTCCAAGGCGAAAGCAACTTTGTTTGTTGTTGTTTCAACAATTATTTTCACGAGAATTATGACTCTCACATCACCAAAAGAAATTTGGGATTATCTGAAAAAAGAATATGCTGAAGATGAAAGAATACGAGGAATGAAGGTACTAAATTTAATGAGAAAATTTTAGTTGAAAAGAATGGAAGAGTCCAAAACAGTCAAGGAATACTCGGACAGATTGTTTGGCATTGTTAATAAGGTAAAGGTGCTAGGCACTGAATTTAAAGATTCAAGAATTGTTGAAAAAATTCTTGTAATAGTGCCCGAAAGATATGAAGCATGTATTTACCTTGGAAAACACACAAGATCTGTCCAAATTTACCTTGGCAGAATTGTTAAATTCTTTCCAAGCATAAGAACAAAGGAGGCTTATGAGGCAAGATGGCATGGTTGAAGGAGCATTAGCAGCCAGCCACAAAACCCAAAGCAAGGGTAAATTTTTGAAAAGTTACCCACCTTGTCAGCACTGTGGCAGAAAAGGTCATCCTCCATTTAAATATTAGAAGAGGCCAGATGCACATGCGAGATCTGCAACCAGCTTGGTCATGAAGATGTGATTTGCCAAAGCAAATCTCAAAAATATGAATCAAATGCCCAAATCACCAATGAAGAAAAAGAAGATCACTTATTTGTGGCAACGTATTTTTCAATCAAAAAAATCCAATTTTTGAATGATTGACAGTGGTTGTACAAACCACATAATATACGACAAAAATCTTTTTAAAAAATTCATGTTTATGACAAATAAGAAAGTTAGAATCGAAAATGGTGATTATATTCTTGCAAAAGAAAAAGGAGGTGTTGTAATCAAATCAAGTTCAGGTACAAAAATTATTTCAGATGTTCTTTATGTGCTTGATATTGATCAAAATTTATTGAGTGTTGGTCAGCTAATGAAAAAAGGATTTAAATTATTATTTGAAAATAAGTATTATCGGGTCTTTGATTCCACTAAGCATGAGATTTTACGAGTTAAAACGAAAGGTAAAATCTTCGCATTTAATCCAACAGAAGATCAACACAAGCTAGAATTTATTGATAATCAAAAGCTACAACTTGGAGATGTGGATAAAGTTCACTACAAGTCCAAAGATGAATCTACAAATTTATTCACAAAGTCACTTTCAATTTTCAAAGGTTAAGATTCCAAGACAAAAGACCAAAATTTTTTAATTCCTAAAGCAAGGAGGAGTGTTGAATATTTGCTTTAGAATACAAATTTATTTTACTGCAGTAATTTTATTAAGTTAGACTTAGTCAACTAGTTAGAACTAAGGGTGTCAATCGAGTCGGGTTGACTCGAAATTGGACCGGTCTGACTCGGTAAAAACACAGCCCGATCCGACCCTTAGTTAAAGGATTGAATTGGTTCGGGTCGCCCACTATAATCAAAATCAGTTAGTTTAATTTTTGAACCCGTAATTCGGAACCGATCGTAACCGGTAATGCCACGTCTATTAACAGACCCGGCCCGACCCAGTTTGACCCAACCTGGCTCAATTTTTTAAATAATAAATAAAAATAATAATAAGTAATTTATATTTTATTAATAGATTTTAAAGGAAAATATTTTTTTAAAAAAAATACTTTTTTAATGTAACCCGGTCCGGCCCTGTATAACCCAGAATCGAACGAGTCACTTTGAACCCTTTTGAAATCGGACTGATTGGACCCGAATAGGACCAACCGGGTAACCAACCCATTCCCAAACCCGATCGGTTTCATTTTTACCAACCTGGCCCGGTCCGATCCACTAGACACCCTTAGTTAGAACTAGTATTTAAGAGTTAATTTCTGTTATTTGTTATATAATTCTGAAATATAGGAGTAGTTATCTATTTTTTAATCATAACATAGTCTTTAAATAGTCTTTTATCAGTCAATAAGATGACATTCTTTACTGCAAACAAAGTCTTATTCCTCAATATTTCTTCCTCTATTATTTTTTCTGCATTTCTTTTCTTTCAAAAACCAACAGTTCAGCTATAAGTTATTATTATTTTGACATAAAGTATATTTTAATAGTACATGACTCAAACTTGGGCCATTATTTTTCCTAATAGTCGTCTCATGCCTTTTGCCCATTTTATGATCAAACGGGTAAGATTAGACTCACCTCTCTGCCACTTGTCCCAGGGACTTTTTCTTTAGAATTTCTTAATAGAAAGAGAAAACCCCAATAATGAATCAGAGCACATAGAGCCATATTCTTTTTTTTCTGTCAAGAAAAAACAATGGCAGACTAACTGATTTATATGAAAAAATTTACTATGGGAGAGGCACAATCAACAATAGTTGTGTGAGGCTCCATTTAGTTTTTGACACTTGGATAATGGGCTCATTTATGTACTTTACATGTTATTTACTATCACTCCTCTTCTTATTTCATTATTTTATTCTTCTTATTCCTAAAAAATAACTAATATTAAACTTCTAAATACACAATTAAGCAATTAATAAATATATTCTCTCTTAAAATAACTTAATCGTTCATAGAACTGTTAAGACTTTTGATTCATTATTAATAAAACTACTTTAAAATGCTTAAATTCCTCCCAAAAGGACTAGCAATCTCTGTCAGATTTTCAATAAAATTTTTAAAAAAAATACAACTGATGGACTTTAAGGAAATTGATGTATTTTCACTGATTATTTCTCACGTAAAAATGCATAAAAATTATTTAAAAAGTGAATATTTTATAAAGAAAATCAACGGATGTTTGTCGATCTTCTTTTTTTTTAACAAAAATCAATAGACGTCTGTCGATAAAGTGCAAAACTGCAGTTGAAGAGTATAAATAAAATAATATAAGTATAAAAATTAGTATTGTATGTTTAAATGTTATATAAAAAATGAACTCAGGAAAAAATAGTGTTGTGTGAGTCGATCTCTAATTATTGCTATTTTTTATTTTTATAATTTTATTTTCAATTTTATCGTCTCTACTACTTGTTGATTTTTTTTGAATTTGGATATGCTTATTGTTCATTTTTTGTTTCTGTTTAAGCTCCTTTTGCATCAGTCGTTTTCTTTATTTCATAGCTTTCAGGTTGTTTCTTCTATTATTTAATTCTCATGGATTGATTAACCTCCAAAAATAACTAGAACGTAAAAGTATCAAATTCTGAAAAAATATTAGGAATAAATTTACAACAATTAGGATATGCTTCTGACATATTTAAATAATTATATGTTAATAATAAGATTATCAGTGTATTTTAATTTATTTATAGTAAGATTGATAACATGTTATTAATTAATGTTCGAAATAGACGTTAATTATGACATGATAGTGTAAAATGCCATATAAAAAATCAAACACTAAATTTTATGCTTACGCAATTCTTATTTATACTCTTCAACTGCAATTTTACACTTTTAAAATCGATAAACATTTGTTAATTTTTGTAACCAAAAAAAGATCGATGGACATCTGTCGATTTTCTTTAAAAAAATATTTTTTATAGTTTCTGTGCATTTTGCGTGAAAAATAATAAACAAAATACTTTGATTTTAAAAATAATAATAATAATAATTTTTTTTATAGTTTTTGTGCATTTTGCGTGAAAAATAACTAATAAAAATACGTTTTTTAAAAAAAAAAAAAATCACTGGCAACCCAACTGAGTCCATCAAATTTTACCGTCAAATTTTAACATTTTTTTAATAATATTATTAATATTAATAATGAATCGAAGTCTTAACAATTCTAACATGCTTCAACCTTTTTAAGAGAAAATATATTTATCAAATTACTTAATTGTGTATTTAGAAGTTGAGATAATGCATAAGTATCACCCTAAACTATAGGTGAAATCTCAGCGACACACCTTAACTATTCAGAGGTCCTATTTAGTTGTGTATATCACCACAACTAAATGGATTTTTTTTCAATATTTTTTTATTTTTTAAATATTTTTTATTTTTATTTTTTTTTAATAAAACTTCTTCTTATTTTCTTTGCCTTGTATTTAAAATAAGTCAATACACGTAAAAAAAATTTATTTTTATTTTTCTTTTATTTAAAATTTTCTAAAAAAATTTATTTTTTATATTTTTCTTTGCCTTGTATTTAAACTTTTCTCAAATACATGTAACTTTTTTTATTTATTTTTTACCTTCTTTCATTTTTTTATTTTTTTCTATTTCTTTTATTTATTCTTTTTATCTTCTGTCTTTCCTTTGGATTTAATTCCAAATGTCTTGTAATTAAATATGTTAATTTTGAACGATTACCAAAAAAATGAAAGGAAATTAAACTTAAAAAATGCAAAAATTAAAGGTCACTTTTTAAAAGAATCATTATTTTTAAAAAATATATACGTATTTTTTCAAATCAAGTAAAAGTGAAAAGACAAGAAATTAATAAAAGAAAAAAACAATAAAAGTGATGAGGGAAATAAATCTTACAAAGAAAGAAAGGAAAATAATTAAATATGTATAAGTTTTAATGGTAATAATTATGTGTACCAAATAATTGTAAAATATCCAATTAAAAAGGGACATGTGTCCAATATTGATCAGATTTTTTTTTATTTTTTTGCCTCACTTGCTTTCAAGAGAATGAGCACACTCTCTGGACCACCTCAACACTAAAGGGTGTATTTATTACATTTTAAAATAGTTTAGAGGGTAATAGGACTCATGTATAGTTAAAGTGTGTCGCTGAAATTTCACCTATAGTTTGGGGTGGTATTTATGACTTTTCTCTTTAGAAGTTTGATATTTATTAGGAATAAGAAGAATAAAAAAAATTGAAAAAAAAGGAATAGTGATAAATGATATGTAAAGTAAATAAAAGGACCCTTTATCCAAGTGTCAAAAGTTAAATTGAGCCTCACACAACTATTGTTGGTTGTGCGTCTCCCATAATAAATTTTTTTGATTTATATCAGTATCTGTATGGATGTTTTGTTGTCTTGTCCTGTTTTGCATTCTTATGACAGTATCAAAAATAGTACTCCCTATGTTTAAATTTGTTTGACCTATTTTGACTTAGCATGGAGTTTAAGAAAGTAAAGTAGACTTTTGAAACTTGGAGGCTTAAATTAAAAATATATCAAATGTATTAAAATATCCTTTAATTTTGTGGTCTTGAATAAGCCACGTGAAAAATTGAAATTAAAGAGTTTCTAAAAAAGGAAATGGGCATTTTTTTTAAACAGACTAAAATGAAAAGTAGGCCAAACAAATTGAAACGGAGGAAGTAACATGTTATGAAACGCAACCTCACTGCTCTGTTATTTTTGCTATTTTGGAGCAAATGCTATCGGTTTTTTCCGAGAAATAAATGCTCTTTTTGGGGAGAAAAGTGACAAGTTTTACTCTAATCTAGATGACTAGAGAGCGCAATCTCACCTTAAAGATTCCGCAGGATTGTGATGTGTTAAAGGAAGCACATATCTAGAAATAACAATCATATAATTTATCATTAGAAAACAAGCATAATCCATAGACGACCCAAAAGATGACACACCACCCCTTCGTTGAGGCATTGACAAAAGAACAGGACACTGTTGTAAGCCACATGAGACTTCTTGCCACACTAGGCAAGTGCATTTGACTGTTAATTGCAAGCCGGAGTATGCATGTGATTTAAAGCTTGACACTGGTGTTGTTGAGATGTCAGATTTCGCAAGCTCCGTAAGCTTCATGTGAATTTAGTCATATAATGACAATACATACGCTGCAACATTTTTATGACGTAGCAGCACGTAAAAAAACAGTGGGTGATTTTTCCATATGATATCATTTCTCAGGCACAATTTCACAAGACAGAAATATCCAAGTCGACCTTGAGCATACTAGATGCTCTACGAAAAGCTCTTCATAAAGTAAGACAGCGACTTATGCATCATTCCGTGTCTTCTCAATCTCGTCACTCAACCAACAGTGTCTTATTTGCTCACATGCAGATTTATTAAACCTTTCAAATTCCAGCATTTACCAAACTAGAGTTTGGCAAATTTGGGTTTTCTCTTCTGACTATGTGCTGAAATTGCTTCTTTCAAGTCATCTGATAATAGGGCACCAGAATTCCATGTGGCAACATAATCCAGGCCTTGTTCCACTGTCAAATCCCTGCTTTTCAGCAACACAACTTTTGTTCCAATAACAGCAAGTGGAGATTTTGTAGCTATTTCTGCATTTTAATGAAAAAATATACACAACTTATCAGCCAGGTCAAAGTAATTACACAAAATACCAATAGTCAAGAAAGAAAGAACTACGCTTGCTAAAACATGAACTTATTCACTAGGGCCAGAGAGAACTGAGGAAGAACAAGAAGTAAGCTAGTAAACGGCCTGGTAAGTTACCAAAAACCTCGTGCTGGAAACAATAAGTGGAAGAAGAATCTATTGAGTGAGATCTTGATGGTACATACATTTTAGTCAGCAAGGAACAAAATCAGGTTTGAAAAGATATATGTTAATGACACCAGTTCAAATTTCGGTCACAAACCATGGAAGATAAGGGTCCTTCACCTTCCATTCCAGGGAAAGAAGGCAGTGTAATTCCAGCCCTCAGTGATTTTTTACCAAGACCACCTACATTAGATTTGAGAAAGGCATGAAATAATAGACATACTACCATAATGGACCAATGTTAGTACTGCACGTGCAGTAAGAAGAGAGGGTAGGATAGAAGATCTGAACAGCCACCTCTAGTTTGTTCGTCTTCAACATATTTAATCTTCAGATCCACATTACAAAAAAGTGCTTGCATAAAGAGGACATCGTGAATCACATATTTGCCTCCTTGTGTTTTACTGTTTTTATCTCACAAAAACCCTTGTGGATCCAAAAGTTAAACTCTTTTCTTGGGCAAAGATAAACTAGGATGATAAAAGAAAGGATCATTGAGAAGTCAATGTTTTTGTGTTCACACTGGTTAAATAATCAAAGACACATGTTGGATCGAGCCGTACCCATGTCCTTTTTTTTTTTTTATAAGGTAACAAAAACCCACACCTTTTTCAATGTTTGACTCAGGGACACTCCCCTCGACATGTATTAACTTTCATCTCTCAAGCATGACATAAAATTAAGAAAGTGAATCATACGTTTTACTCGATGTTTCCCAAATGACAGATGCAGGGCCAAGTTTTACTCGTACAACAATAACTATGCATCAATACCAACTATGCCAGAGTTAGCTATATGAATCATTACAAACCATGTTGGTCCTTTCATTTAAGCTTATCCCAGTCCAATATTATATAAGAATTGTCCAGTTGTACTCATAAACTTGTAAAAGATTCTTGTGGAAGGAGGGGAAGATGAAGTTAAGCCGAAGTAACTAAAACTGCTCTAAAGTGAGCCTAGTCAGAATAACAATTATTTAGTCCGTTTCAATTCATGTGAGCATATTTGATTGGATATGGACTTAAACAAACAGAAGACTTTCAAAACTACTAGTCTTAAACATGTCATAACATTTGTGTAGTAATAAGGCTTTTGAAACTTGTGGTCTTAAACATGTTATAACATTTGTGTGATGGTAAAAGTATTGTCATTACGGGTTTCCAAATTTAGGTAGGAACTTTTCTTTAGACCGACTAAAAAGGAATATGATCATATAAATTAGAGTGGAGGGAGTACATAGTTTCATATGACCTAAATTATCAGCATGTATACATACCTTTTGTGCTCTTTTGATGTGAATACAAGTCAAACATATCATGAATAATAAGCCATGGATATAGATAAGGTTTATCACATAGTTTTTCAAAATAAGGTTCCCTCGGGTAGGGGAGCAAAACACCCATACTTCCATTGTGCTACATAGGTTAAAACTAGGGAAAAGGGTCATATTTGTCCCTACTATTGAAAAAGGTTTAATAATGCCCTTCGTTAATACTATATGCCCTTAATGTTATACTATTGGTCCATATATGCCTTTAATGTTATAAAAGTGGCTCATATTGCACTTCCTCCGTTAACCCCATCCATTTTAGCCAAAATGGCATGCCAACTCACCACACCACTTTTCTTCTTCCACCACATACCCAAAATCACCAACACCTTAGGTGCTTTGACAACATCTATGATCAAGAAGTATAGATGGACTAGGTTTATGTCAATATATATGTATAGTAATATACATTATGAATAAAATATTAGGTGCTTATTAGGAATTAAATTTTATTAGTTTTAGTTCAATAACTTTAACTAATTGAAATATATACTCATATACGTCGTCATATACATCTATTGGATGCACTCCAACACTTGTATCTGCACTCAATCCACAACCCTGAATCCTAAAATTTATGTCATGAAGTATCCGAGCTCTAGATGCACCTTTATCGGGTACCCACACGTGTATGAGCAATATAGGTTGCAACATGATGTCCTCGTGAGGAGCAAGCATGTGTAAGATGCTCGGTGATGCTAGTAAACTGAAGGGAAATTTGCTCCACAGATAAAGAGAAATGGAAACGATTACACTTATTTATTTATTTTGATGAAGAAAAGATTGCAGTTTTATTTGATGACCAAAAGATTTCAGTTTTACCCGTCTCTCTCTTCAAACATTCAAAATTCTGATCATACAGAACAAAACTATTCAAACTTGCAGGAAAAGAACCGTAAGTGAAAATTACTTTAAGTCCTCAACCGTAAGAGATGTATGTTATATTATATGAGTCAAAGACTAGAGCACAAGAAGAAAAGTGGCAAAAGAAGTCTGAATTAAGAGATGTTTTATCGAGTCCTATCAGTGATTATAAATGGAAGGAAATATTCCAACATCTGCTGGAGTACTTATTAGGTTAACATTTGCTCCAAAGTTCTAGGCCATCAGCTCGATATCATGCCAACAATGTTAATATTGTAGGGGAAACTAATAAAAGCCACTTACGTATTCTTGCTATTACAATATTTGTAAAGATGAAGAGTCAAGAATTATCAATTCATGGTCAAGTCGATAAGTTTATCATGATTGCGGAAGCAATTATGCCCTTCTTAATGCCAAAATAAAGAGTAAAGAACTTCAGATGAGCAATACTTTTTGCCTCATTGCTTTGCACCAACATCCATCAGGGTCCTCTAAAGCATGGAGGACAAAGAAAGGCTTATAAATGAAGAAGCCATGGAGGGGGAATGTGACTGCCTAGTGAGATTTAGCACCATTTCTGCATGAAGGCAATAAGATGGGAAAAGTGCAATTCCCACCATAGCCTTGAAAATCCTCAGGTGTAATGAAAATATAGATGGTTTCAAGTGTCGGTGCTCAATAGCTGATAACCCAAAGTTCATACTCACTAGTCATCAGTTATAACACAATCACTATTGAGAAGCAAAATAAATTTACAAATTAGCTAATATTGAGAATGCCTAGATGTTGAATGGTATATAGTCTACCAAGTATTCTGTGACTTTCGAGTGGGGGTCTGGAAAGCTATCAAAAGCCATTGGAACTACATACATGCCATCTCTTCAATAAAGGTAGGATATGGAAGAAGACTTTATTCTGGAGTGATAATTGGTTGGGACATGACCCTCTCAAGGACATCTTCCCTGAATTCTTTTTTTTTTTTTGCAACTAGTAATATTGTATTCTTCAGCATAGAGGATATAAAGGATATACGGGAGACCTTCCAAAAAAAAAAGAGAAAACATAGAAAGAAAAATTTACAAAGATCCTAACAAGTCTACAAGTTGTTTTGTTTCCTCTAAACCTTTCTCTTTACACCAAAAATAAAAAGATACAATACAATTCCACTTAACTTTCTGAATGGAATTGGACCTATCTTCAAACCTTTTACTACTCCTCTCTCGAAACATTCCACCAGATGCAATAAGGGATAAGCCTCGACCATATTTTTTTGACTCTTGCTTCCTCCTCTTCTAATCCAATAACTCAACAAATTTGCAGTATGCTTAGGTATGGTCCACTTTGTCTCTATGAGACTAAGAAAAATGATCCATATCTGAGCTGTAAAACTTTAGTGCATAAATAGATGGCTATTGGTCTCCTTTGCTCTAGCCCCACATAGTTGGCATCTGGATACAATAATTAACCCCTTCCTCTTCAGTACTTCATGTGTCAAACAATCCCTACTAGCAACCAACCATGTAAAACATTTTACATTAGTTGGTACTAAGATTTTTCATATATTTCTCCGTAAGAATTGTTAGCTTCTATTGTTTTGTTCATTATCTATTTTGTATGCCCTATTTAAAGAGAAAATCACATCTTTACTGTGTTTCCACCTCAAACAGTCTGGATCAGAGGTGGTGCATGTGAACTTCTCTATTCCTTTTAATAAATTGGCCACTCTATCCACTTCCTAGTAAATCTCCTAAAGGACAGATTCCAACATTCATTAATAGGTAACCTCTGGAGTGTTGCATATAGTGAATAGGCCAGGAAAGGATTCCTTTAAAGGAATCTATTCATTCCAAGCATCTCCCCAAAACTTTGTTCTCATACCATTTCCCACTTTTATATACATATTCACCTCTAACATTGGCCATAAAGCTCTGATGGTTCTCCACACCCCAACCTCATAAGTATTGGAGCTGACATTGCTGTAACAGGGGTCGTATTCACCATACATATTTGCATTTAATAACATCCTTCCATAAAGCTTGCCCCTCTACATTTTATCTCCATAGCCATTTCAGCAGTAGACTATTATTCTGCCTCCTCAGGTTTCCGATGCCCAAACCCACCATAATTCTGCTGATTTGTGTTGTTTTCCATTTAACTAGGAAATAACCTTTAATCTCTTTGCATCCATGCTAGAGGAAGTGCCTTCTAAGTTTGTCTAGTTTCTTCAAAATCGTATAAGGTAAAGGAAACAATAACATAACATAAGTAGGAAGAGATTCTAAGATTGAGTTGAAGAGAGTGAGTCTTCCTCCTAATGACAAATACTGAGCCTTCCATTTTGCTAATCTCCTTTCTCTCTTCTCCACAATACCATCCCATATTTCTGCATCATTGTGTTTGTTGCCAAGTGACATGCCCAAATAGACTGTGGGCATGCTTTCCACTTTACAACCTAGTATATCAACCAAATTTTGAATATTGTCCACTTCCTTAATTGGAAAAAGGTTGCTTTTTCTCCAATTCTGTTATGATCTGGCTACTTGCTAAAGGAAACTAAACTGAAATCAATCGACTCAAAGTTTTTGGGACATTTTCTCGGTTTATATTAAGCAATCAACAACTCTATTACAGGGAATCTAAAAACAGAAATGGAAATTGATAGAAACTATTGAGCCTCCATTAATGACTGAGACCTGTAGTATATAAGAAGAAGAGTTCAGAATAGGAAGAAGAGAAGAAGACGAGAGAGCAGAGAGAAGATGAGAGGTGGGAAAAATACCAATTTAATTTGTTCCTGTTTCTCTCTGCTCTGATGGGTACTTATAATCACTATGCCACGTGGAAGCATCTCGACCCTTGCGCCTCATTTAAACTAGAGTGATCTAGGCCCTTTATTCTCAATCTCGCGTGTTTCTGTTTCCACTTCGAATCCAAACAGCTACATTTGGTCGACTATTATTAAGATCATAACATACCCTCCTCCTTCAAATGATCCTTGTCCTCAAGGATCCGAATCAAAACCAGGAAACTTAGCATGAAGGAACTGGTTCCTCCAATGTAGCATCCTCAGAAGGGAGGTTAGACCGCTGAACTAGGACTATGGCAACAGAAGCATTCTTCTGTTTGATCATTTGTTTCTGCAAGATCGCCACAAGTCTGACCAAAAACTGTCCATCATCACCAGTGATAGGAAGATCAGATTGCACCACCACACAATTACCCAAACTGGTGGGACATTCAATTTGATATCTGTTGAACCTTGATTGGATGACAGGTTGAATTGAACATCCACAAAATTTCCAATGCCAAATACAATAATTCAAACAAATGAGCTCTTCAGTTGGAGCATTTTCAAGTTGATGATCTGAGTAGGTTGGAAAGATCTGCTCTTCCTTGATCGAAATTGTAGCATTTCTGAAAATTAACACAATTATCATCCCGCCAACAGTTTCAAGGCCAAGATCTAATACGGTGACATCAACCACTAGCAATTCTTGAACTTTTTCATCTCCTTTACCAATCAGGATTGCATCGAGAACTGCTGCACCATAAAACGTATCCTCATCCAGATTTATACTCGTGTAGAGCTTCTTTTCATAGAAACAGTCCTTTAAGAGCTGCTGAAATTTTGGAATTCTAGTTGATCTGCCAACAATAACCACTTCCTGTATTTGTATTTTATCTATCTTGGCATCACTCAAACACTTCCCCACAGGCTCCATACTCTTCAACAACATGCTCATGCACAACATCTCAAATCGAGCTCGAGTAATAGTAGCATAAAATTCTATTCCTTTAAACAAGGAATCCACTTCAGTAGTAGTTTGAGTAGTAGAAAATAAAGTTCTCTTAGCCCTCTCACAAGCAATTCTTGATCTCCCCAGAGCTCTAGCATTCCCCGTTAGATCCTTCTTGTGCTCCCTCCAAAACTCTACGACGACTTTCGGGACAACACTAGTATTCACGCCTAGAACTTTAGCTTTCTTGCCTCCGTTGTCAGCTTTACCACCATAAGAATCCTTCCCAGTAGTCATTATTAGCTGTTGGAAGGTGTGAGTAACCTGCTTGAGTAGCTGAGCGAGAAAAATATGTTGACCCAATTCAGAGCATGTTAAGAAAATAATTCTAACACAACTAGAAGCACCTTTGACATTCTGTTTTAGCAACTTATGATGAGCCACCAAAATGCATTTTCTGACTCCCTCGTAGATTGCAGCAATATTGGATCCAGTAAGTCTCTTTAACTGACACAACAACTCAAATTCCCTCGTCATGACACAACTTAGTGACTGGTTTTGAGCACCAACATATAATAACATAAATCTGAACTTAATAGGGTCCTTATAGCTGAAACTAGATGCATCAAAAGCAGTACCTCCGGGATCAAAACTCATGGTAGTGTGATAATTCTTCTTTGTAGAACCATTGGGGTTTGATAATAAGATACGTAGTCCAACCACCACAACTCTAGATGTGGTAATCAAACTCCTTGCAAATTCAACCTTCCAAATTGTACCCAGACTGAATGTCCCTAATTCAACTTCAGTTTTGGTTGACCAATTCACTAGCAACTCCATTCAAGTAATCTGTAACCATGTAGCTTTGCCATCTTCAAGTCTGCTACAGAATTTAAGAGCTCCAGAATGCTTTGCAACGAGGACAAAATCAAATAACCAAGGCTGACATCGTTTACAAACATGTAGTTCTTCCGTGTAAACCTTTGCTCTAGTAGTAGACAAGCTTCTAGCCATGACTGAACACCTTCTTTGAGAAGCTTTCCGGGTTGTACACCCGCCAACTGACCAATTGTGTACAGACAAATCAATTGTGGGCACCTTTTTAGAGTCATCATGCAAGGTTAATTGCAAAGTTGAGCCCCAAAGTAACCTAATCTCCTTCATGGACGATGTTGTTATGGGTAATGAGAGGCCTCCTATACCACTGTAATCATGGTTATATGTTGGAATGGTAGCAATTGAACAGATAGAATTAATATGCAAAACAGGGGGATGCATAAACCACTGCCATCCAGTATCCCACACTCGATTATCAGAAGATTTATGCAAACAAAACATGCTAGTCATATCCCTCAAAATTTCTCGATCATTATTTGTGTGACGAACTAATTTCAGGGTCTTTAAACTTATCCCTGGATCCCATATAGGAACAACCAGTCCCTTTCCAACTAATACAAGAGAGAACTTGCTCTTAATTACCATGAATACATGTACTACTTGGACATGATCCCTTTCAGACATTTTATCAAACAGGTAGGAAGCAACTCTAGCTATTTTAATTTCCACACATTCAGGCAATGTCTGAAAGCACACACTGGACAAGTCAAGCTCGCGAGTACACCCTAGGACAAGAGAATCAAGTTCTACCAGTGGATCGTCAATTACGTGAAAGTCGGAAGGTCGATTCATCTTTGTTTCGTCGCAATTCAGACCTTCACTTCCTGTAGATGTATCATTTCCAATACAAATGTTACACTCGCAATCGATGCTTCGTGCACAACATCCTGCGCTTCCCGGACATGTAGTATCACTTCTGATACAATTGGCGCACTCGCAATCGATGTTGCGTACACAACTTCCAATTTTATCACAGTTCAGATCTGGTACTCGTATCGATCACCTTTCTAAGGCGTTCAATCGTTCTACAATCAGTTCCAGTGTTCCCCTAATGCTCGCCTGTGTTTCAATGAATTTTCTGCAGCTAGTGGTTAATCCCTCCAGATTTTCACCTCGTCTGGTAAATCGATCGTCCATTGTTCTCAATCTAGTGTTATCCTCCATGTTAATTTTCACGCACAGGTCGCAGAACCAAGGCTCTGATACCAATTGTTATGATCTGGCTACTTGCTAAAGGAAACTAAACGAGTTTGGGGCTAAAATTGTCCCTTAACTATTAGAGTAGGTTCATTTTGGTCCTTCAAATATAACTCTGAGCATATTTAGTCCCTTAACTTTACTAAAGTGGAGCACTTTTGATCTCCCTAACAAAATCCGTTTAAAAATAATAGTGTTAAACCCATGTGGCACCCACGTGACTTGTAAAATACAAACTCATAGAGGTTAAGTATTAGCTATTATGAGTATATATTTAATTTTGCACGCTCTTAAACACAATTAAGAAGAAATTCGCACACCCTTCACCAAATTACTAGCTACGCCACTGATTTTAAGACCATTTTGTTACTGCAATTAAGAAAATGGTTATTTTTTTCGAGTGGGCAGATTATTGTGTTCTAAAGTATTGTCTTCAAATATAAATAGCTACTACTACATTAATCCTAAAAAATTAAGAAGACAAGAAAGAAAGAAAATGTATATCAATTAAGAAAGAGATAACACTGTCAAATTTACACCGTTAGAAAATTATCCTTTTCGTTAATTTTTAACATTATTATATTAGGAAGACTAAAAGTGCTTCACTTTAGTAAAGTTAAGGGACTAAATATGCTCAGGATTATATTTGAGGGACCAAAATGAACCTACTCTAATAGTTAAGGGACAATTTTAGCCCTAAACTCAAACTAAACTGAAATCAATCGACTCAAAGTTTTTGGGACATTTTCTCGGTTTATAATAAGCAATCAACAACTCTATTACAGGGAATCTAAAAACATAAATGGAAATTGATAGAAACTATTGAGCCTCCATTAATGACTGAGACCTGTAGTATATAAGAAGAAGATAGGTTAAGAATAGGAAGAAGAGAAGAAGACGAGAGAGCAGAGAGAAGATGAGAGGTGGGAAAAATACCAATTTAATTTGTTCCTGTTTCTCTCTCCTCTGATGGGTACTTATAATCACTATGCCACGTGGAAGCATCTAGACCCTTGCGCCTCATTTAAACTAGAGTGATCTCGGCCCTTTATTCTCAATCTCGCGTGTTTCTGTTTCCCTACTATTCCCGACTTCGAATCCAAACAGCTACATTTGGTCGACTATTATTAAGATCATAACAAATTCACTTTCAAGCTTGAAGAGGCTTCGAAAATTAGCAAGACCATTCTAATGAATCTTATCTGCTCCACTTGAGGCTCACCAAAAATAACAGCGTCATCTGCATAAAGCAGATGACAAATTTCCTTAACTTGCCTCCTATTTAAGAACCCTTTGATCCACCTGTTTTAAATTGATATCCTCGTCAAGTTGTCAAAATGAAAAGAAAGGGGGAAAGGGGATCCCCCTGCCTATGTCCCTTTTCTGAAGGAAAAAAGTCAACAGGTTCCCATTCACACAGACTAAAAATCTAATATCATTTATGCAAAATTCAATCCAACCAACCATCTCTCACCAAAATCCATTTGTCTGAGGATATTCAACAAGTTTCTATGGTCATATGCCTTTTCAATGTCTAATTTACACATGACACCAGGTTCATCCCCTTTCAATCTCGAATCCACACACTTACAAGCTATGAGTGTAACATCCATAATTTCTCCTTTTTATGAAAGTCATTTCGTGCTTGTTGACCAAACTATCCACTACTTCTTTCAATCCTCTAATTATCATGGAAATCTTGTACAGTCCTCTGATTAGCATGGAAATCTTATACAATACTCTTAATGTCCTCTTCAATAGTATCCAAGAAAGTGAGATAGAATGTCATGGGAAATTCATCAGGCCCAAGGGCCTTTCCACAGAGGCCCAAGGGCCTTTCCACAGAGGCCCAAGGGCCTTTCCACAGAGGCCCATCGCTATGGGGACGACACTATATAAGAGAATGACTAAGGCAATTGCACACAACTTTATGCTTTCCAAAATCTCCTCTTCATCAATTTGTCTTTGCAACCATTCTGCTCTTCAGTAGTAATATATGTAACACCCTGTAGTTGTATTCCGGCCTCTAGAATTTTGTCTCCTTGTACAAGTTTTGTAAAGAAGCTATGAATGACCTCTTTGATAGCAGGAGGATCGGTGACATTGTTTTCATCCACATTCAAGTTGTCTATGAAGTTAAATCTTTTGTGTGATGTGGCTATCCTATGGAAATATTTAGCATTCTTAGAATATGCATCGAATTGAACACTTTTATGATATAGCCAAGCATCCTCAATTAAACCTCTCACAGATTCTTCCACATAGAAACTATACACATAAGCCCTTGAGTTTTCAAAAGAGATAGAAGAACTGTTAAACTCCAACTCATTTGCAGTCCTCCTCCCATAAACATCATGCTTCTTTTCAACAAGTGGGAATCCACAGTCAACTACGTCATGCTCAATTTCAAAAGAGAACAAATTACTCTTATAGTTGAACTTGGAGATTGCAATTAATGACTTATTATAGAGCAAAACATCATCATCCTCAAAATTAATAAAGTCACCAATGTAAGAATTAAGAGTATAGTTCATCACCTCCAAAAAGATCTTAGCTATACTAGAAATCCCAAGAATGTGAATAAACCAATCATATATACCGTACTTGGTCTTATGTAACAAAAGAACAACATCACCTTGTTTTTCCTTTTGCACGAGTGTTAGATTCACATCTGCCTTGTTGAACTGCTTGTCATGAGCCTTTATCTTGGACATGCCCAAAATAATTCTCTACCTTTATCCTTCTCACCAACATGCACTTTCTCAATAAGACATATAGTTTCAACCACCTTAGGATTAAGTTCATCCAATGATGATTTTTCAATGCAAACTTTCTCATGAGCACCTACAAGAGAGTCAAAACAACTAAAAGAAGAAGTAGGAATGTTAGAGTTAGAATAAGAAATATCCTCACTCAAGCTCTCTTGTTTTTCTCTCTCCACCTCAGGATCATCCCTCTCCTTTTTACTCTCATGATCATCTCTCTTTTCTTTGCTCTCGATCTCAATTTTTTTCTCACTTGACATCCCATTCTCTTCACACAACACATCCTCTCCTTTTTCCTCCCTTGGGATGTCAACATGCACTTCCTTGCTCCTCTCATTCTTCTCTTTCTCAAAAAATTTCATTGCTTCTTTCACACGTTTCTGATCTTCATAAACTTGGGATGGAGTTAAAGGTGCAAGTATATATTTTCTTTTGTTTAGCTCAAGAGACACTTTATTCTTTCTTCTATCATGAATTACATTCCTACTGAATTGCCATGGACGCCCAAGCATGATATGACAATCTTTCATTGGAATTACATCACAAAGAACATCATCGGAATACCTCCCAATAGAGAAAGAAATCATGCATTGCTTAGTCACGTGAAGCTCACCAAAATCATTCATGCATGTAAGTTTCAACTTCTCCACCACGTATGAACTCACCACATTAGCACCACTTCTGCTATCAATAATCATAGAGCAGATATTACCCATTATTCCACACCTTGTATGAAAAATATTTTTCCTCCTTAAATCAGCTATGGTGACATTCATACCCTCAATTGTGTGATTGGCACTTCAACAAAGTTGGTGTCGTTTTGAGTTCCAGCTTTAGTTTTCTTATCTGTTTGAGACATCTCGAGAAAATATTAAAGCAATAAATATCTCTCAATTTGGCTTTTTTTCCCATCTCTATTATCTCACTCTCTCTTGCCTTTTTCCACTCAAATTACAACCTTTGGTTGGATCCTTTAGGATTTATGTATAAACCCTTCTAGTAACAACCCTTTAGAAGTAAGATGTACAAAGAAAAAGAATTTACCAATACCCAGACAAATTGGGTTCTGATGAGACAAGAAAAGACCAATTTGTATATCAAAAAGACTCCAATTTTCCCCTCTTCTTGATTTTCCTTCTTGATGTTGGAAACCAAAAAACACAATAAACCCGGAGTTTCTAAAAGCAACTTAATTTTCAAGAACTTGAATTTTCTCCCCATCTTTTTTCTTTTCTTTATTTTCGTTTTTTTTTTTTTTCCTTTTTTTTTGCTATGTAGACCCTTTAAGCTACTACTAAAAAACACAATTTTTTTTTGGTTGTTTTTTGTTGGATTTTTTTTTTGAAACTCCCAAGATTATCAAGAACGGAACCCTGATAGAACCGCTCTGATACCACTTGATAAGAATCGGGTTACTTGAATAAACAAGAAAATAATGCGGAAGCGAGAATACTAAGATTAAATTCAAGAAATTAAAAGATATGTGAAATTTGAGAATAAAATCCCCAAATCTCAAGATTAGTGCTAAGAACCCTAATTGATCTTAGTACTCATAAATTAGCGAATTAAAACTAATTATGATACTAATAGAGTCAATTCAAGAACTTAGATCAAAAGTGATCTAGACCCCTATTTCGAAGAAATTAGAGACAACAATTATTATAAGACTAATCACCTTCTTTAATTTACATTAATAGAAACCAAAGATATCAAGTTAAGAATTAATCTTACCTCTTAAAGAATCGTTCTTATAAGGTTGCAAGATAAATCCATAGTCACCACACACAAAGGTGTAAAGAAGAGAAAACTCTCAAATAATATTAATCATAATGTTCTTAATGTCTAATGAAAATAATAAAATCCATCCCTATATATAGGGAGAAACCTATCCCAAATAGCATGGGATTCGAATCCTACTTTTATGGAAATGAATAGTAAAACCTAACTAGGAAACTTTAAACGAGGAAACTTTAAAACTAGGAAACTATTAAAATAGGAAAACTAGTAAATATACTTCCAAAAACTAGCTACAAAAATAAGGGAAAGTTTCCAATTATAGAACCAAGCAACCCAACGTTTGGGCGTGACTTTTCAGCCCAAATTTGGGCGTGAGAAGCAACTCCAAAACAGCCACTTTGGGGCTTTAATCTGCTGCCACGTGGGTGTGCATGGCAACCCATTTGTGGGCAGAGTTTCAGCCTCTTTGTTGTCTTGGTTTTTAGCTCTTTGGGCTTCATGTAAGCCTCTATCTTCCTTCTTTTGGGCTTGGATTTGAGCCATAAAATATGTGTAGCGTTTAGCCCATTCTTCTCTATAGTTATGGGGCTCATTCTTGGGCTTTTCTTTCACGATAAACATCTTTTTGATCTCTCACTAAAACCCATCAACTTTAACGGAGGTATGCCACGGTGGATGCTATCAGATATTCCGATCAAAATCCAGTCAGCAGTTCCAACAAATATTGTCAAACGCGCCGCCAGAAGTGTCAGATCTGACAGCAAGTACAGTTCATGCGCCGGCACGTGCAGCTTTTCTCGACCAGTTTCCGGCGAGTTTTATCCTGGGTTGTGGTTGCCCCTTCATTCCGACCCTACCCATACCTTTGATCAGATAAAGTTGCCCGCCTTATGACCCATAACGAAAAATGAGCCTTGCGACAAGACGCGGACATTCCCCATTCACCTAGGCCTAATTCCATCGATGAATCATTCGAGTACAAATTTAGCGAGACTAATCTAATCTTATTCAACCTTAGATGGGAATTAGGGAAAGAATACTTGGCTGGACATAGTTTAGGATCAATGTAATTGAGGGGGTCCACCTTCTTCTATTTCTACATCTAGGATTGGACTTGTATCATGGATACTAATAGGAATTCAACCATTATGGCAAGGAAAAGTTTGATTCAGAGGGAGAAGTCTTTTCCTGATTCAGACCAGATTCTAGTGAACAGATCTACTTTTTCCAGTGACAACAACATTTTTTCCAGATTCCGGCGTGTTTTTTTCAGATTTTTGGCTACAAAATTCTGATTTCACAAAATGTCTCTCTGGGTTGATATTTTGGCTCCAAAAATACAGGAATTGGAAGTTCAAGCCCTATGATCACTTTAGAACCGTTAATGGAAAGCTCAAACTATGTAGCTTGGGCTTCCTCGGTTGAGTTGTGGTGCAAGGGTCAAGGTGTCCAAGACCACTTAACGAACAAGGCTAGTGTGGTAGATGAAAAGGCAAAGTCTAGTAAGGAAGATGTGAATGCCAAAGCACAATGGGAGAAGGTTGACGCTCTATTATGTAGTCACCTATGGTGATTTATTGATTCCAAGTTGATGCCCTTGTTTCGCCCATTCCAGACATGTTATTCAGTTTGGGAAAATGCTCGTTCTTTATACACTAATGGCATATCTCGTTTCTATGATGTGATATCTCGAATGACCAACTTAAAGAAACAAGAATCCGATATGTCTACGTACTTGGGACAGGTACAGGCAGTCATGGAAGAATTTGAAACTTTGATAGTCACTATGAACGTGGAAAAACAACAAGAGCGCATATAGACGTTTATAGTTCTTACACTTGATGGACTTTCTTAATGACCATTATTCAGTAAGGGATCAGATTTTAGCTAGTCCCACCGTTCCTACAACTGATGAATTATTCTCTCGTCTACTTCGTCTTGCCGCACCTCCCAATCACAAAGTGGTTTCATCACCCACCGTTGACTCCTCTGTTCTCGCATCTCAGACCATAGAAAAACAAACATCTCAGTCTATGGACGGGGGGAGGTCATTTTGAAAGATCTCGATCTAAGTGTAGTTATTGTCATAGACTTGGACACACTCATGACATATGTTATACTTTGCATGGTCAACCACCCAATTAGAGCCGTCAATATGGGCTAGGCCCGTTGGGCTGGCCCGACCCAGCCTGTAATTTGATAGGGTTGGGCTAAAATTTTTGCAGCCCATTTAAGAATAGGGCTTTTTAGCCCGGCCCGGATAAGCCCGCTGACCCATAGAGTTTGAGCAATATGGGTTGGGCCGGCCCGTGTGCTTAATAAAAATAATTAAAAAATAAAAATAAAATAGGGTACTAAAAAGAACAAAATGAGTCCAAACTCAAAGTCTACTTAAATCATCATAAATATTTAAATATTAATTATGTTTATAAAATATGTAAGGTTCGAACAATATCATGTCAAAAGTTATTTAGTTTCACAGATTATTATGATTATTTTTTTGTGAATTTGAACTTAATTAGCAAATAGTAACATCATGTAATATTGCCTTTTAAATATTTATGTTATTAACAATTTAAAATTAAATTTAAATTTAAAAAATTATAAAAATAATATTGTTTAAAAAAATGGGCTGGCCCGTCGAGGCCCGCAGCCCATAGAGTGATGGGTTGGGCTTAGTGTTTTTGAGCCCATCATTTTATGGGCTGGCCCGTCGAGGCCCGCAGCCCATAGAGTGATGGGTTGGGCTTAGTGTTTTCGAGCCCATCATTTTGATGGGCCAGCCCGGCCTGGCCCGTCAAATTTCAAAGCCCGTGAGGGCTAGCCCGGATGGGTTGGGTCAGCCCGTATTGACAGCTCTACACCCAATAATGATCCTATGCTCAAAAGGAATATAATGAGTTCCTTCGATTTCGAGCAAGTAAGCAGACATCTCCACAAGTAGCCTCTGTTGCTCAGCCTGATCGACCATCCAATAATGCTCATATTGCTCAGGCAGAATATGATGAGTTCCTTCAGTATTAAGCAAGTAAGCAGGCGTTGTCTCCACAAATAGCCTCAGTCGCTCAGCCTGATGATTTTGTTGCTAGTAGAGCTGTCAAAACGGGCTGGCCCAACCCAACCCAACCCCAGCGGGCCAGAGAGTTAAATGGGCTGGGACGGGCTGGCTCTTTTAACTAAAAGGCCTTTAAAATAACAACCCAACCCAACCCTAAGCGAGCCGCGGGCTAGGACGGGTTGGCCCTTCAAAAATTAAAAGTGACCCGTAACATGATAAACGAAAAAAATGTAATTACTAGAAAATCATCAACAATTATAAGTTTTCATTTTAACAACATGTGTATACGATAATAATTAATATCAATCAAATGAAGAACAAAAAATAACTAGCTAGTTAAAAATATTGTCAACATACTTCTACACATCTGAATTATAATAATCTAAAGATTTACATATCTTTTATACACAAAAGTTTTACACAGTTACAAAATTATAAAACTAAAATTTTAAAGTGTTAAAAATTACGTAATTCATCAATTAGAGCTTAATAACTTCATTTTAACTGGACGGAGATCAATTGAAGGAAGATTTGAACTAAGACAGAGATCTGGACAGAAAATTAAGAAAAACTGCGCACAAAAGGAAGAGAAATGACTTTTAAAAGCCCTAATTTTTCTTGCTGCTTATGAGCTAAGAGAAGTCGAAAGACCAAAGGGCAAAGAATATGTATATATGAATATGATATATTATATATAATATAATATATTGATGTAATGTATTATATTACTAATGACTATTGATTAAATGAGTAATTACTATTGTGTATTTATAATATACTTTGTACTTCTTTTAGTTTTTGTTTTACCTTGTCTAATTATTTTAAATTTTTTATTTGGTAAATAAATATATTATTAAATTATTATTTAACTTAGCGGGCTGGCCTCTGAGGCCACGGGTTAGGCCTCTGAGGCTGATGGGTCAAGTGAGGCTGGGCTTATAAGCCTCACCTCTAAACGGGCTGTAAAAACTTAGCCCAACCCCACTTAATTAAAGGGTTGGGTTGGGTCGGCCTCACGGGCCAAGCCCATTTTGACAGCTCTAGTTGCTAGTAATTCTTTTGCTTGCGTTTCACAGTCTAATACTCTTGGATCATGGATCATGGAATCAGGCGCTTCTAATCATATTTCTGGTAACAAATCACTTCTGTTCAATATTGTTTATTCACAATCTCTTCCTGCTATTACTTTAGCCAATGGGATCCAAACAAAACCAAAAGGAGTTGGACAAGCCAAAACCCTATCTTCTGTCACTTTAGACTATGTTCTTTATGTCCCTGGTTGTCCTTTTAATCTTGTATTTGTTAGTCGTTTGTCTCGTGCCCTACATTATAGCATAACATTTTTTTATGATTTTTTTCTTATGCAGGACCGTAGTACGGGACAGACAATTGGCACAGGACATGAATCACAAGGCCTTTACTATCTTACCTCTTCAAATTCGTCCATAGCATGCTCTGTTACAGCTGCTCCAAACCTAATTCACAAACGTTTGGGACATCCGAGTCTATCCAAGCTACAGAAGATGGTGCCTAGTTTGTCTAGTCTATCCACATTAGATTGTGAGTCGTGTCAACTTGGGAAACATACCCGCACTGCATTTTCACGTAGTGCGAAGGGTCGTTCAGAGTCTATTTTCTCATTAGTTCATTCTGATATTTGGGATCCTAGTAGAGTCAGTTCACCCTTAGGATTTCGCTATTTTGTTAGTTCCATTGATGATTATTCAAGATGTACTTGGGTTTTATTAATGAAAGATAGTTTTGAGATATTTTCTATATTCAAAAAATTGTGTTGAAATACATAATCAATTTGGTGTTTCTAATCGTACTTTCATAGTGATAATGCACCAAGGAATTATTCACCAGACATCTTTTCCATATACCCCTTGGCAGAATGGTGTAGCAGAAAGGAAGAATAGGCATCTCACTGGGACTGCTCGCACTGTTCTCATTGAATCCCGTGTTCCACTGCGTTTTTGGGGCGATGCAGTCCTCACATCTTGCTATTTGATTAATAGAATGCCCTCATCTTCTATTCAGATCAGGTTCCCCATTCCATATTGTTTCCCAGTCACATCTCTACTTTATCCCCCTCGTGTCTTTGGGAGCACATGCTTTGTTCATAACTTAGGCCCAAGAAAAGATAAATTAGCCTCTCGTGCTCTCAAATCTATCTTTCTTGGTTACTCTCGAGTTCAAAAAGGGTATCATTGCTATTCACCTGATCTTTGTCGATACCTTATGTCCGCCGATGTCACATTCTTTGGATCTCAACCTTACTGTACATTTTCTTATCATCCTAACATCTCTGAGGTCTTACCCATACCTCAGGTCTTACCTATACCGAATTTTGAGGAATCTACAGTTACTTCTACATCTCCAGTTGCAGTGCCACCACTCCTGACTTATCATCATTGTCCGCGTGCAGCATTAGTCCCAAATGACTCATGTCATGCGCCGGAACCTGCTCCTATCGCGGACTTACCTCTTCCTAGCCAACCAATTGCACTTCAAAAAGGTATACAATCCAGTCATAATGTGAACCCAAAATATACTTTCTTGAGTTATCATCGTCTATCATCAGCCCATTATGCCTTTGTATCATCTTTGTCCTCTATTTCCATCTCTTAGACTACATGTGAAGCACTTTCTCATCCAGGATAGAGGCAGGCTATGATTGACGAAATGTTTGCTTTACATACTAGTGGTACTTGGGAGCTTGTTTAACTTCCTGCAGGTAAATCTACTGTTGGTTGCCGTTGGGTTTATGCAGTCAAAGTTGGTCTAGACGGTCAAGTTGATCGACTTAAGGTTCGCCTTGTATCCAAAGGGTATACTCATATTTGGGCTGGATTACGTTGACACTTTCTCTCCTGTGGCTAAAATAGCATATGTCCGCCTCTTCTATATATGGTTGTCGTTCGCCATTGGCCTCTTCATCAGTTGGACATTAAGAATGCTTTGGAGCAACCACCTGGTTTTTTTGCTCGGGGGGGTCTAGTAGCCTTGTATGTCGATTGCGCATGTCACTCTATGGTTTGAAACAGTCTCCTCGAGCCTGGTTTAAGAAGTTCAGCCCAGTAATTTAAGAGTTTGACATGACTCATAGTGGAGCTGATCACTTTGTATTTTATCGGCATTCTGCACCATGTGTATTTATTTGGTGGTTTACCTTGATGATATCGTTATCACCGGCAATGATCAAGATGGTATCACTAATTTGAAGCAACATCTCTTTCAGCATTTTCGGGCAGACTGAAGTATTTTCTAGGTATTAGGTTGCTCAGTCCAGATCAAGTATTGATATTTCTCAACGCAAGTATGCCTTATACATTTTTGAGGAGATAGGAATGATTGGATGTAGACCCATTGACACTCCTACGAATCTGAATGCTAAACTCCTGCCAATACAGGGGAAGCCACTCAGTGATCCTGGAAGGTATAGGCGGTTGGTTGGAAAGTTGAATCATCTCACAGTAACTAGACCTGACATCTCCTTTTTCGTGAGTGTTGTAAGTCAGTTTATGACTTCCCCTTATGATAGTCATTGGGATGCAGTTGTTCGTATTCTGCGATATATAAAGTCAGCTCTAAGTAAAGGACTACTCTCCAAGGATAGAGGCCATGAGCATATCATTGGATACAAACGTTGATTAGACAGGATCACCCTCTGATAGACGTTCTATATCCGGATATTGTGTTTTAGTAGGAGGTAATTTGGTGTCAGGAAAGAGTAAGAAACAGAGTGTGGTTGCTCAATCTAGTGCAGAAGCAGAATATCTAGCAATGGTTGTAGCAACTTGTGAGCTAGTTCGGATCAAGCAGTTGCTGAGAGAACTAACATTTGGAGAAATCGATCAGATGGAACTTGTGTGTGATAATCAAATGGCCATTCATATCGCATCAAATCCAGAATTTCATGAGGACTAAACACATTGAGATTGATTGTCACTTTGTCAGAGAAAAGATACTCTCATGATACAAAGTTTGTATAGTCGAGTGATCAATATGCAGATATCTTCACCAAGGCCCTCACCGGTCCTCGTATTAATCACATCTGTAACAAGCTCGGTACACAATCTGAAAATTATGTTCTTAATAAACGCACATGTGACCATCTTATAAATGCATCTGAATATATCACATGACAGGTAAACATGCACATATTCACCTTTTATACTTTTCAAAATTTAGGAAATTCAATCTCAACATTAGTTGGTTTAATCAACTTATCACAAGAACAAACAACATAAAGAATTCTGAAAGAATCTTCTAGCTCTTCAGTATGTCTAATACTTAATACGCACATCTTCGGGATGACAAAATCGTTCATGCCAACTGATAAAATTATTTGTACTAGTAAACTCCAAGTTTACCATGACATGTGCTATTCGCTTGACTAAATTTCAGAGTTCTACTACTTCGAGTGTAAATTGCAAGATTTACTATTGCATAGTCTTACTACTTCATGAGTAAATTTCAGATTTACTACATCGAAAGTAGATGACAGATTTACTACTTCGGGAGTAAATTTCACAATAAATTATTCTACCTCTTCTAGAGGTGGGTCGTAATATTTCCACAACCAAGTGCACATCTATATTTATATACCTTACTAAATATTATCACATTCACTTCAGGGAATGGATCTGTACTTGTAACATTTATCAAAAGTTCTCATTCTTCGGGATTGAAACATAATTATCAAAATGTTCTTTAAGCATATCAAATTATGATAGCTTAGAATCTCTTTCAAGATACTGCTACTTCAAGAGCAAATCGAGGTATACATATGATGTAGAGAATTTTTCTCTAACATATCTTTAATTGTAATCACAAATAAACTTATTATGAAAATATTATCACTTCTGATGACTATATGCATAAATAAATTCAATCATAATTGGACTTCAGAAATATTGTCACTACAGGTGACCTCATATTCCTTGCAAACCTTGAAATTTTTAAAACAGATCTAAGATTGTTATTCAATTTATAATCCCTTAATTAATATGATTATTATGAATACAAGTATCAAAATAACTACGGCTTACTAAATATATACATATCACATAACCAACAAATAATGATCAAATCATGATTAAGCAAAAGGCCCTCAAATTACTTACTTGTATTGGCCACCCTATATCTTTTATTATCAAATAACTTACTTTTCTTCTTGATTTCTAGTAAGGTACAGGTGGCTGATATGGGTGGCACTATAAATCTCCCAAAGATAGTAGTACTAATGTAGATTAAACTTTAAAAAAAAAATTAGAGATTCGTGTTGATAACGTATTATAAAATACTATAGCAAGAATAAAAAGGATAATGTAGAAAAAAAAAAAGAGACTTCTTATTTATCTTGAGAAAAACTAACTTGGTCCCAAAATTAGGGTTCCTGACTTTTCTCCAAAGAAACCTACAAAATAGACATTCACTCTAATACAAATATGTATATAATATTGGAGTTGTTATTTGAATTTTTGTGAGATTTATAGAGAGAGAAAAAGTGAAAAGAGCTTTTTGGTGTTTTTTAAATTTCAACTTGAAGTTAAATTCTGAAATTTTATGGCAAACGTGTTTTTCGGAGTTCAACTTCGAAAAAAGTAAGAAGATTTTTTAGCGAAACGCCCCTTTAGTTTAACACGATAAGATTCAAAAATCTTTAAAACCCGTGTCAAGTGACTTAACAGCTATCACCGCAAAACAAGAAAATTTTTTATTTTACTAAATTTATCTTTATGAAGAACAAGAACAAATTTTTTTCTTCAACCAAGGAATATGGAAGTGAAGAGGTAAACAAAAAGAACGAAAAAGGGTCAAAACTACCCTCGAACTATTCGAAATGGAACAAATATACCCTCCGTTTCATTTTGGGCTCAAAAATACCATTGCCGTTAACATAAGAGACCACAAATACTCTCCAACTTTACCTCCCCTTTAACCTCATCACATGGCATCCACATGGCCGTCCAACTAAGATAAGGCCAATCCACATGGATGCCACCTAGGATCCACCTAATCTCAATGGTGTTTTCCAGATCTTATAAGTTGTTTTGTGAGTATTTTATGGTGCAACTTTTTTCTAGATTTTATCAGATTGTTGCAGGATACTAGCATTGATATAAGTTCTTTATCAATTAACATGTCATTAAAAGACAAGCCTAATTACCTTAATCTTTTCAAATCCTGTCCTAATGTAGTCAGCAAACCAGATTCTCTTTCCACTACATCACAATTTATGAAAGCCAATTCTTCAAGGCCATCAGCCATAGCATTTCCAAGAATCGTTATCCCTTCACCATTAACAAGATAGCAAAACAGCTTGTAAGATCTGTTTTCTTTGTCAAGAAAAGAACTTGATAAAATCTGGAAAAGATTGCACCATAAAATACTCACAAAACAGCTTGTAAGATTTGAAAAACATCATTGAGGTTAGGTGAATCCTAGTTGGCAGCCATGTGGAGTGGCCTTGTCCTAGTTGGATGGCCACATGGATGTCATGTCATGATGTTAAAGGGATTGTTAAGTTGGAAGGTATTTGTGGTTTCTTATATTAATGTCAAGGGTATTTTTAAGCCCAAAATGAAACAAAGGGTACACTTGTTCTATTTCGAATAGTTCGAGGGTTGTTTTGTCTCTTTTCCGTAAAAAGAATGAAACTTAACTAGATTAAAAAAAAAGGAATGCAGATGACACCCTTACCCTCAGCAACAACTTTGACACCTTCATCCAAAGCTTCTTTAGAAGTAAACACCTTAGACACCAAGCCCAAATCTTTAGCTTCGGAACCTGTAAACCTCCGACCAGTTAAAGCCAACTCCATGGCATTTCCAAACCCAACAATACTGGGAAGCCTCTGAAGTGTCCCAAGATCAGCCGTAATAGCTAAATCCACCTCTTTCACCGAGAAAAAAGCATCAGATGAACAAAACCTAATATCACAGGCAGTAATTATATCAATCGCACCACCGATACACGCGCCATGGACAGCGGCAATCACCGGTTTACGGCAACACTCTAGGGCAGTAATAGCCTCCTGCAGGAACTTGATATGTCGCCGGAGCCTCTCGATGTTGCGACCGCAATCGGCGGCGAGGGTTTCTTTGAAGACGTCGTCTAGGGTTTGGAGGTCGATGCCGGAACAGAAGTGCTTGCCGGAGCCAGCGAGGATGATGACGGCGACATCTGGGTTTTGATCGAGTGAGTAGATGGCTTTGGGGAATTCAGTGAAGAAGTCACGTGACAGAGCGTTGAGGTGGCTGGGTCGGTTCAGATACAAGTAATAGACCCGAGAATTTGGGGATTTTTGAATGATTTTCAGTGATTTGTATTCCTCCATTATTGTGCAGTACAGGAGGATTGAATTAAAACGATGAGGCTCAGCTAAAGGTGCCGATTTGGGAATAGACCACCGTAAAAGAAAAAATCCAATTAACTTCCTTCACTCTATGAACGTTTACTTTTCAATTTCTGCTACTGTGTTATAATCTGTCAAGGAAATATTTTACTATGGCACAACCAACAAAATATACGTGAGCCTCATTGCATTTTTGACACATGGATTATGGGCTCTATCTATCTCTTTACAAATAAAAGAAAATTAAAACAATGATCACCAGAATAGGGAGAGGGTTGAAAACAAGAAGAGAAGAAAGAAAAACAGAAATAAAAATAATGCGAATACTATAATTTCAGATCAAGATCAAAAAAGTAGTGTGGTCCAAAACCAGACTACAGGACTAGATTAAGGGAGAACTAGTGGTATCAAGAAGGATCTTATCATCAATAATTAGACTCAAGACAAGAATTAAATCAATCTGAAAGACATCTTAACTAGTACAGCTATGGATAACCAAAATGATCACCAATAATCCAATAGAAATAAAGACACTTCTAATCATAATAACAAGAAAGTTTAAGACAAGACAAGACTAATGAATACCCTATTGATCCTAAGGAAGTCCAAAAATACCTCAAGCTCATTAGTGGTACTAATCTTGAAGAGGATCTAAGAAGTGATGATATGTATGTTAGTAAGCAGGGAATTCAATATAAATCATCTTCTAATGATAAGAAAGATGAAAAGGAGAATAACTCAGAGGATTTGGATTAGGAAGATGAAATGAATTCTAAAGCCAGTGATGAATATGCCAGCATTGACATTGAAAGTTTTAATGGAGAGGACTTGACAGACAGAAATGACAGTGGTGAACATGCTGCTCAATTAGTGGAATGCTTTTGTTATCAATCCGTAATTAATGTAGATGTTACTTTAGATTCTTTAAAGATACTCATTTCTCTCCTATAGGTAGAAGAAGAGGCAGATATAAAAAAGAGGTGAAAAACACAGTACACGAGAAAAAGGTGGCCGGATCACCAAAGTTTATGATGTTTAAGGCTTTACTTTGGAATATCATAAGCATCAGTTCTAATGGTGCTCTTGAAAGACTTAAACAAATTCTCATATATCAAAAACCTCCTTTTATTTCTTTAAGTGAGATTTTTCACAAGACTGGCCATATTGACAATTATAAGAGACTTAGAATTTGATAATGCATATGGCAACAATGATAGTCAAATCTGGTTATTTGGGAATTACAGTCTAGGATGCAGAGTTATGGAAGAAACTAACCAACATATTTACTTGTATGATCAAGTGGATAGATATCAATATCCTCGCCGCAAATGTATATGCTAAATGTGATGCTACACTTAGAGCAGTTTTATGGGACATTCTCAAAGAAATTGCTGGGAAGTATAACTTACCTTGGTACATACATATGACTTTTAATTGTATTACAAACCTCACAGAAGAAAAAGGTGGTACCCCTCACAGAATGACCAAGAGCTTACCACTTCTTCAATGTATTATGGACTATGATTTGGTAGACTTGGATATTCTGGATCTACCTTTATCTGGTGCAATGGTTGACCTCCTGCTGATATGCTCAAAATTACACCTTAAAATGACGTAACATGGTTGTATGCAAATACTGTAATCCAAATAAGATTGGATCAAATACCACCAGGATTAGAGAAAAATGCTACAGATTAGACAAATACTTGATTGACTCTCTGAATTCTATTCCATGAAAGTAGAAAAGATGTTGTTTTGGTTAAAAACTAAAATTGTAGTATAACTTTGAGTTTACACTATATGATATAAGAACTAAGGTTATTTCCCCACAATTGATACATTATTCTCAATTTTTATACAATTACAAATAATTGGATTTCTAGATATTCACTCAGTCCCTATACCATCACTCAGCCTTTTCCAAGAGTTGAATAATTTATTTTAATATAATTTTTTCAAATCTATACGAGTTATTTAGATAAGAACAACTGATTATGCCATGTAAATTTAACTCATCTCTAAGAAAATTTATTAAATAAGGGTTAACGCCTTGAGATGGTGCAAACTATTTCTACTAAATCCTAATCCTCTTTTCCAAGAAAAACTAAGATATTATGGCATAAATTAATGTTTGCAACTACCAACTAATGAGCCTAGAATTTAGCACATATTATCTATCCTTACTTGATTTTTAATTATTCTTAGACTTGTTTCACAATGATTTCTTGTGTTTTATGTTAGTTTATTATTTTATAGGTTTTTGATATCGAAATGGCGAAACGATGGAAAACACATCAAATTACCAAATTTTAGGTGATTTACGATCGTATTACTAACTACATATCATTTGATAGATCACAAAGTCAATCGTGAAAATAATTAGAGAAAGTTTCAACCAAAACCCTGTAGAGGATGGTTAAAACACAAAGCAGAAGATAATCGCAAAATCACTTGACGACCTATAATTAGATATGAAGACCAATATCATAAATGAACTTGCGACCCAAAGAGATGGACCGTGAAATAATTTCAGGTTCCTAGAATAAATCAACGAGGCAAATCTAGAAAATCCTAAAAGGCAATCAATGACAGTGCAAGTATAATCCACAGATTAACAATCAATTGACGGTCGTGAACTAGATTGTAAAGCATGTCGACAAGCAAATCTGATTCTTTTAGGATTCTCAACTTCTTGGACTATTATAAATAGATATGTTAGGTTTCTATTGTAAAGAGTCGACCATTTTTCATAGTTTTAGTTTAGTTTTAGTTCAGTTTTAGTTTTGTCACCTAGTTTTACAGTTTTATTAGTTTTTAGTTCTTGAACGATGTCTTCAACATTCTTTCAAGCTTTCAATACTAATAGTAATAGTTTTAGTATATGTAATGGTCAATATGTTCACGGTAATAGTTGTCCTAACTCTTATTTCCCATTCCTGAGCCCCTATTATGATTTTCCCATCGTTTGTGATATTGACAGGGGTAATAAAGCAGAGATAGTAAGTCAATCTTGGCTTGAAAAACAAGTTGGATGAATCATATTTGCAGGTTTGCTCCGTTATAGTCTTACTGACGTGGCAACAAATTTTTTAGAAAATATAACTGAGCTCATACAAGAAGTAGACCAATTTAGCTCATATATCCATGACCTGCAGACTCACTTGAATAAAAAAGTTGAGGTGTCTGATGCCCAACCACCATTTTTTATGGACACTGGCCAGTTTGTGGAGCAGAAAGAGGAATTTCAACCATTCAACTATCTTATTTTAGTTGATACCAAAGTTGAGGAGGTGTACAAAAGTGAGAATGTTGTAAAGAATGAAGTTTTAGAGTTGAGGTGCGTTAGTCTTTCTAAGCACTTTTTGGTATTGTATTTGATTGGCAACATGGGAATTGAACCTTCAAAACTAATGAAGAAGTGTGTACATGAGGAACAAGACCCCTATATTCTAAAATTTTCCATGCCAAAAATACAAAACAACATTCCTCACTTAAGGGCCAAGAAGTGCAAGATGCGACATCTATTGGTTGGTTTCTTTATTTTTACACTGTCGCTCCTTGAGCATATCAGAAAATTAGAAAAGAAATTAGGGGGTACAATTCATATCCTCAAAGTGGAAGAAACAATGGTGAACCTGATGGCATTGTGCTACGACGTTAAGTCAGATGCTTATTGGGAGGCAACCTAATTTGTAAGAATGTAGTTTTTATTTTGTTTTTATAGTGTCACATTTTTTTATTTTTGCTGTGCAGATTAGGGAAAGTTTGAGTACCCAACATTGAAGCTAAGGAGAACGTTTAAGCTTAAGTGAGGGGTCGTATCGATTCTTAAAGAAAAATATGAGGAAACATGCTTCTAGGTAGGCCCTAGAGGGCCTCAGAGAGTATCTCAAACCCTTGATTTAATCTTATATATTTCTTTAAGGACAAAGCATGACTTTAAGTGTGGGGATGGGATATCTTACGATATAGGTTAAGGAGGAGTATGCCATAGGATTTTACTTTATTTGAAAAAATTAAAAAAATAAAAATACAAAAAGATTTTATTCTCTTACTTTAAGTTTTTTTCTTTAGTTTGCTTAGGCGACATATCTCATCTACTTCTTTTCGAGAGAAGACCTTTTAACCGATTAATTGTTTTATTTTTAGAGTAACTTATTTATAGGATTTTATTTAAGAGAGAAAAGAAAAAATGTAATGAACCTCCAGGTCATTTTCTATTTTCCGTGCTTTTTCCATATTTCAAGCTTTTTCTCAATGGCTACAGGTCATTTATGACTTGCCGGGACTGATAGTTCGATGCTCGAGCCATTCGTTAGATCGTTATGACCATTTTTCCTATTTTAGCACTTGAACTTAGAAAATCTTTGACTTCGGTAAGCTTTCTTTGTAGATATGCTCAGAATCAAATTATGATAGTTCCATTGTCTTCGGAGCGGGGATTTTGATCTAGTGAGACCCTTGGTCTGGGTGCTTTTGGTTTGTTTTTGTGTTATTTTCTGTGTTTTCAGGCCAGTTTGGCTTATGAGGTTGGCTTTGGTCAACATTCGGAGAAGACAGCCTCGGATGAAAATTCTGTCAGGCGCTGTTAGCTCCGGAATATCAACTTTGGGCTTGAGGGACCTTTGGTTCAGGTCTTGAGGCTTCCGGACTTACTTTTGGCCTTTGGGTTTCGTTTTGGTTTTGGTTGGCCAATAGTTGGTTTTGGGTGTGAGGCCCATTTTTCTTTAAATCGACCTCCGTTGGGATTTTTGTCAATTTTGATTGAGTCTGAAATGCCATTTTTAGTTGAATAGCTCAGCTCATTTTTGTTTACGGGACCCCAGATGCATTCCCGGGAGTTCATCCATTTCAAAGTTGGCAAAATGCTTGGCTGTTGCAGCAGCTTTTGCTGGTATAGCGCCATGGCGGGCGCCTGGACGCACTTATGCTGGCGCTCCTGCGCTAGCCTATGCGCGCCTGCGCTGGCACCTCGGTGCTGGCCTATGCGCACCTGGCTAGGCTGGCAGGGCAGCGCGCCTGCGGTGCCTTGGGCGTTATTGCATGGCCGCCCCTACGCCTGCATGGGCGCACCTGCGCTAGGCACTAGTAGCTTATAAGCTGGCCACTCCTTCACTTTCTCTTTTCTCCAACACATTGCACTCATTTTCCTCCATTATAAATTAGCTCCAAACCTTCATTTTTTCTCCTAGTTCATCTGGTATCTTGGTGGTGTTCATATCTCATGTCCGTGGTTCGTCCGTGTTCGTCAAATTGGTAAGTTTCTGCCTCCAAAATCTCTTTTTCTCCATTGTTGTTTCTTTTGATCAAGAGGACTTTGGGGCTATTTTGGTCCCCGAAATGAGCCCCATTCGTGCTCAATTTTTGGATATGGGTTCCTTAACCCGTTGCGAACATAACTGTGATTTTTATTTTCTGTTTCATTGCGCAAGCCTCGAGGGTCATTTTCCGACCCGATCTCTGGCCTGATTTTTTGTATAGCAATTTGGGTATCATTCTTCTCGTCTTGACACCTGGATAATGTTCTTGATAGCGTGACAGCTTTCTGAGGATGTTCAAAAGGGGAAGGCACACGTGTGATGATTCGTACTTACGATTCAGCCCCGAGGTAGGTTACGATTTACTTCCTAGATTGAGTTTAATTATATTTTATATATTATATGTTACTAGAATGTTAGGTTGGACCTTAGGTTGGAATTAGGCTTGAATTCTGTTACTTGTATTACATTGGCCATTTTGGATCTCAGCTTAGAATTATTATAATTATCCTTAGCCTAGGAGCTCGTAGTATCGTTGTGGCTAGCATAGGATCCTTAGTATGCTTTTAGGAGGCTTTAGAGGTAGAGTAGAGGCTTTTCGTGCTTTTTGCTAATGTTTTCTTATTTTACCCGCTTTATTCTACCATCGTGTGTAATTGTGGTCCCGAGGTCATAACTTGGATTTGGATGGAGTTCCATGTCAGTTTTCTTAATTGGAGGGTGCTTTGCCCTGGTTGTTTATAGTGTGAATTAATTCTGTGGATTCAGAACCTTGTGTGCTCATACTACATTCGCATATTTATCGGTTCAGGAAAAGAAAGTTTTTTTTGGTGTTTTGGATCAAACTTGAGACATACTTTGGTTACCATGATTTTTGGGTTTAAAAGGGCTTTATTGGGTTTTTACTACTAATTTTGGAAAGGAAAGAAAAAGTACTACTTTTATGCACTTTTTGATAAGCTCGATGTTTAATTCCAGGCACCCTGATGCATTTATTTTGGGTTTTACCTTTATGCATTGTTGATAAGCCTGATGTTCAATTCATAGCGCCCCGATGATCACATATCCGAGTTTTACTTTTATGCATTTGTTGATGAGCCAGATGTTAAATTCTTGGCACCCCGGTGTACCGAACACCGGGTTTTTACTTTTATACATTATGCATCACATCATCCCTCACTGCATTTCCTTATGTTGGTGCATTCTTGGATGTATCGATTACCTGGGTTGATTGTGTAATTAGTTCCTTCTTGTCGGTTCGTTTAGTTCTATTTCGATTTTACAACTAGATCTAGGTGGATCCTTGTATTTTAGCTTGTTTTCTTGTAATTTATTATATATATTATCTTTCTGCACTCGGTAGGCCTATGATGCCTACTGGGTACCCATTGTCTTGGTACTCATACTATACTCTGCATCTTTTTTTCTGATGCAACACCTAGTACGAGCCACCCCTGTTGATCCTCCCATCATTTGAGGCCTGTTGCAGTTTGGATCGCGGTGAGCTCCCAGCGTCATGGAGAGATTACATGCTTTCCATCTTGTACTTTCTGTCTATATTTTGTATTTTAGATAGACAGATTCTGTTTTATAGCACTCAATACTTTAGTCGCTCTTGTACCGGTGACATCAGGTCCGGATTGGTTCTCGTGTATGTTTTGTCTTCTTGGTCACTTTAGGGCCATCTTTTGTATATTTAGTACAGTTGGTATGTATATATGCTATTGGCCCTATCTCTCTTAGTTATTTCTTTTGCTTTCCTTACCTTATCTGCTTTTATTCTCTTCTGCATCATTGAGTTTTGCCTAGCTATCGGGGGGTTATGTAAGCGCCATCATGGCCCAGTTTTGGATCATGACAGAGTGGTATCAGAGCTCTAAGTTCACCGATCTCGCCAGTACAAGAGCAAAATATCTAGTAGAGTCTCATGGATCGTTACAATGACGTTTGTATCCTATTTGCGAGAGGCTATAGGACATTCCTAGGAAAGATTCCATCTTGTTTGATTCTGTATCGTGTGTTCGTGACTTTATCAACTCCTAAACTTCATTTGTTCCATTCCTTCTCAGATGACTAGGACGTGTGCGACAACGGGTGATGATGAGGCTTCTGTTCCTGTTGCTTCAGTGTTTCCTCCTGTGCCAGGATTTTAGAGTGGGAGTATGCTGCATCAGCTAGGGGGTTCGGGGCAAGCCCAACCTCTAGTGGGATATATGTCTAGCCCACCTCTTCAGGATACTGTAGCTAGGACTCTGAGTCTTCCAGAGGGTGTATCAGTGCCATAGGTGGGTGCAGTACCCAGTTCTTCAAGCAGTGCTTTAGTTAGGTTTGAGGTTCCAGGTCTTTGGCAGGGTTTCATGTCGGTATTAGAGTATGAGGCTAAGTTTCACGAGGGGATTAGGTGCACTACTAGGATTGTTCCTACATAGTTTTAGAGGGTTCAGGGTTTTGTTGGGGGATTGATTCCACAGCTCCATTTAGCGACATAGCACTTGGTTACAATTGGGACTACCTTTCTTCAGGTAGTTGATCATGCTTGGGCTATTGAGGGGTTATGTCATGAGGCATATGGAGGTCATGGTAAGAGGTGTAGCTGTCAGGGCAGTTTCTATGGTTCTCAGACTCGAGGTAGGGGATTCTCTGGTAGGGACCAATTTCATTGCTTTCTGTCTAGCAGGCCAGTTTCGGTGGCTCCACAGGTTTAGAGGGTGGTTGTGCAGAACATATTTAGTAGATTGGGCATGGTGTAGGTCAGGTTTTCTGAGGTTTGCATTAAGAGCATGTAGGCCATGGTGGCCAGTCAGGTTTAGCCGGATTCTCTTATCGAGGTGCTTCGGGTAAGGGTTGCTATACTTGTGGTGAGCAAGGACACTTTTCTAGGACTTGTCCAAGATTCAAAAAGTTCCACCCCTTCTGTCTTCCAGCTTCACGAGGTGATAATTCAGGTCCCACAGTTCATGGTAGTCATTCTGATTTGGTCAGGTCTTCACAGCGGAGTATGTTTGGCTGAGGTTGTTTTGAGTGTGGCAAGGTAGGACACTTTTCTAGAGATTGCCCTCAACATAGGATGGTCGGGCCTTCAGCATTGGCTACTCAGTACATCGATATACACAGTCAGTTCTATGGCCATCTTGGTGGGCTAGAGGTGGAGGTTCCAGATATTCTTGCTACAAGTAAGGCCTTTTTGGTACCATCAGCTAGGGTTGGTAGTGTTTATATTGCATGCCTACCCTATTTTGTGTTTATGTTTACGTGCCTACCTATTTCTTGTTCAGTCGGTTTACTTTTTGAGTTTGTAGTATTTATGCGTGTGATGTTCTCGATAGTTGATTTCTTTTAGTAGTGGATGGGGTGCATTGACTTTGGGAGGTGACTACCTAGAGTTTTTGACTCATGGGTACGTCTTATTAGCCTCGTTTATGGTTGACTTTGTTTCCAATTTCATTGTGGTTCTAAACTTGGTTTGAGTCTTCCTTTTCTAGCAGTCTTATGTGGTTGTTGCCTAGGTCATTTTCTAGCGTTTGCTAGGAGCCTTTCTGTTGGTATGGTGTGGTACCGGTGGTTGTATACTGGAGGAAGGGGTTCTATTTTATGGAGATGGTGTTGGTTATACAAGTGGGTATAGGTTGGCTTTGTTTTCTCGAGAGATTATGATCGACCTTCATTAATAGTTGGTTTAGGGAGTTGGCAGGTATTTGGGTTGTTCCCCTCGTTTTCTTCTATTTCTTGTCTGGTTGGGTTGTCTTCTTATTTTTCCCCAGTTTCGGTTGGGTTGAGTTTTGATCGTGGTACTCTGGTTGAGTTTATGGTTGTGGTATTGTAATCGAGTTTTGGCTATAGCATTTTGACAAAGTGTTAACTGCAGTATCGTGGTTGAGTTACATTCGTAGTATTTTGGGTGAGCTAGGCATTCGGCCTATTCTTTTCCTGCCTTATCGAGTACCGCTTGTAAAGGATGTGGGAGCTGAAGGAATAACTCTAGGTGATGTGCCACCAATTTACGGCACTTTCGACTCCTTTAAACTAAGAACAATCGTACATTTTCAAGCAACCATTGTCGTTTTTGATGTTTTTATGTTGTATTTTCAGGAAATGGAGACAAACGTGGAAACGGAAGGAAATACGCGAAAAAGAGCGTTCTGGATAAGAGTGACGGCCTGAGTGACGGCCCGTCACACATGTGACGGTCCGTCACAGTGACCGTCACACCAAGGCAGCACCACTGCCTAGTGGTGACGGTCCAGGCGACGGTCCGTCAAGCCAGTGACGGTCCGTCAAGCAAGTGACGGTCCGTCAGCCTGGCCATCACACCTGGGCAGTCGGTTACGCGGAATCCGAGCGTTTTTGGGATTTGTTTCCTAGACTCCTATAAATACCCTATGTTAGGTTTATTTTATTTGTCAAGCTTTTTAATATAGTTCTCCCAATAGTTTTAGGAGAGACTTGGAGATCAAGAAACACGTTTTACACTTCTTGAATTCGTGTTCTTGATTTATTCTTGGGATCTTAGTTTTTCTTGTTCTTGGAATAATTGAAGATTGGTTTTCATTATATTGTAAGAATCTCTTCTCTTTATTATGAATACAATTCTCTTCTCTTTTCTTTATAGCATGATTAACTAAACCTCCCACAACTAGGGTTGTGGGAGCCATGGCTAAAGTAGCGATATAGATTCCGGGTAGCGACGGGTTCAATATATATGTTGTTACGTTGTTAATCATTCATTATTTAACGTTTTCTAGTGGTTACAAACATTAGAACATGCCTAGGTTTGAATTTGCTCGAGTAAAGAGATTAAAACCGGGAAACTTGATTAACGACGAGGATTCGAGACTAGCAACTCTCGTCTTATGATTAATGCTGTAACTAGATTAATCTACTTGATGTTTAGGATTGAAATCTAAAAGCACACCTTTTCAAGTTTGAGAGAATTGAAAAGTAAATTTGTCTATTTGGTTGAGAAACGTTTAGACGATACAATTAATTCAATCACATCGTGACACGCATATAGAAAGAACCCCGTTAAGCCTAGAATCGACTTTGTTACTAACGCCATGGTAAACACTTCCCTAGTTCTCTCTCTCCTATTGATTATCATTCATACGTTAAGTGTTTGTTTTGTTTACAAATATTGATCACAAAACCCCCCCTATTTACCGGAAACTATTGACCATTAGTCACATACTTCACTAAAGACTTAATTCTCACCATATTCTCTGTGGGATTCGACCCCAACCTTTGTTGGGTTCTATATTTGACTACGACCGCTTACGCTTCTTAATTTGAGGTGTAGTTTGGGCGTTATCAAAAAGTGGCGCCGTTGCCGGGGAATACGGTTGTTAATTAAGTCTGGTGTGTTTATTTGACTCTTAGTCATACTTTCCTGCTTTTACATTTTTTGTTGTTTTTGTTTGTGACAGGGTACAGAGTTGTGCATGCCAAGTACCCGGCGCTCGGGTGAATCAACATTACCTTACGACCCCGAGCTTGCTAGAACGTTAAGGCGGAATATGGCCGCACAACAAGAGGCAGCAAGGCTCGCTGCAGAACTGCAGGCCCAACAAAATTTGAATGCTGGAGGTCTGCAGCACGATCTTGAGTTGCATGATGAGGATAACGATTTGGATGGAGTTGGCGCTACGGGCGCCATTGTTGTTCCACCGCTACCGCCCGGAGCCAAGTTCAACATCACTAGCACGATGATTCAGCTGTTGAACTTGAGAGGAGTATTCCGTGGAGCAGCTGGTGACGATCCAAACCGTCACTTAATGAACTTCGTGGGTATCTGCAAGTCGTTGGAACTGCCGGGCGTGAGTCAGACAGTGATCAGGCTCAGGTTGTTTCCGTTGTCTCTGACTGATGAGGCAGCATTATGATTGACAGAACTGACCCCCGACTCTATCGCAACTTGGGGAGAGTTGAAATGAGCTTTCCTAGAAAGGTTCTTTCCTCCCTCTAGGATGATACAGTTGAGGGACGAGATTAGCAACTTCAGGCAGCAACCACACGAAGCATTGCACGAGACCTGGTTGCGATTCAAGAAGAAGCTGACACAATGCCCTAACCATCAGCTGAACGACGAGTTTTTGATGCAAACATTCTATAGGGCACTGAATTCGGCTACCAAGCCGACGTTGGACAACGCAGCAGGTGGAGCATTTATGGGTCGCACTTTTGCCGATGCCACAGCTATTTTGGACAGGCTAACCAAAACCAATAGGGCCTGGCATACACGAGATTCAGAGGTGGCAGCTAGTGCTTACGTAGTTGGTGTGTCAGCAGAGCAGCGCAGAAAAGAGGAGGAACGCGACCAAGACATGGCGCATCTGAAAACGCAGTTGGACCTACTGACAAAGCACTTGTTCTCAGGAGGTTTGGAGAAGGTAAAAGCTGTGGGTTCCCAAAGTAGAGCAGAAGAGTTGGAAACTGAGGAGGCGAATTACTTGGGGGGTTTCCACGCCAATGGCCAAGGAAACCAAGGTCGGACCTATCAGAAGGACAACTACTATGAGAAAGCTGGCTACAATCGCGATCAAGGTAACTGGAGAAATAACACCGATAGAGGTGGGTTGTATATACCACCTGGTAATCGAGACAAAGCTAGCAACGAGGCAGGGACTTCTAAGCTCGAAGACATGATGGCGAAGATGCTGCGAAAGGTAGAATCGACTGACTCTGGGGTGAAGGAGATAAGGACTGAGTTATCGGCCATGAGTCAAATAGTGGAGGCACATTCCACTTCGATCAAGCAATTAGAGCAGCAAGTGGGGCAAATCTCGGCATCTCTGAACCAAAGGAAGACAGGTACCTTGCCGAGCAACACTACTCATCCGAGGAATGACGCGAGTTGTATGGCAATCACGACCAGAAGCGGTAGAACGTTACCGGAATCACATCCGGTAACTCAGACTCAAAGTGATGTTGCGGATGATGAAGAGGCGGTAGAGGAGGAAACTCCAAAGCCCGCAGATAAAAGCAAGGAAGCGGAAAAGCTTCCAACTATGATGCCTCGGCCACCACCTCCTTTCCCACAGCGTTTGAAGAAGAAAGCTGACGATGGTAAGTTCCTGAACTTCATGACCATGCTGAAGCAGATTTCAATAAACATACCATTGGTGGAAGCATTGGAATAAATGCCCGGTTATGCCAAGTTCATGAAGGACTTGATTACAAAGAAGAGGTCGGTAAGTTTTGAACCGGAAGACAACCTCCACCACTGCAGCGCTATTTCTTCAAGGTCGTTAGTCGAAAAGAAGGAAGATCCAGGTGCTTTCACTGTTCCCTGTACTATTGGGAAGCTCAACTTCGGAAGAGCATTATGTGATCTTGGAGCTAGTATCAACTTGATGCCGCTAGCAGTTTACAAACAATTGGGTTTGGGAGCTCCTAAACCGACATCCATGAGAGTGATGATGGCTGACCGTTCGGTAAAGCGACCGGTGGGAATCTTATCTGATGTGCTGGTCAAGATTGGTAAGCTTATATTCCCGGCCGACTTTGTGATCTTGGATTGCGAAGTGGATTTTGAAGTTCCCATAATCTTGGGACGACCTTTGTTAGCCACGGCTAAAACGTTGGTTGACATGGAAAGAAACGAACTGACCTTCAGGCTAAATAATGAAGTGGTCAAGTTTGATGTGTCCAAATTGATGAAGCAACCAAGTGACATGAGGGTGGTCGCGGTCATCAATATTATTGAGGAAATCCCTGCGGATGTGTATCTTGAGAAAAAGGGTTGTGTTGAAACCCAAGCTGTTATGAGAGTAAGGTCGCGATTGCAAGAGGACGAGCAGGTGAAGGAAAGCGGTGAAAATAAATCAAGAAAACGAAAACACCGCAAGAGAACCTGCAAAGAAAGAGCGAAGAAGTTGGCGCGACTAGCTGCGGAGCCGATGAACGAAGAAGCTGGAACGCAACAGCAGTGTGTCGCGTGCACACACTCCATCGAGTTCTCCTGTTTTGGAGACCCTGACGGTCTCCAACATCATGCCAGAATATGAGTCCTATCGACTTCACAGGTATTCCTTTCTCTCACAGTTTTTAGCTTTCATATGGATGCATTGGGGACAATGCATGAGTCTAAGTTGAGGGTGTGGGGAAACCTGTGAGTCACCACCGAAGGTTTTTGTTGCCGTGTTTCTTTTCCCTCCGGTGTGCTATCTAGTAGAACCGGCATGTTTAGGTTGTTAGTTTAATTTTTTTTTTTTTAATGTCTATAGCATCATGGCGTTTTTTTTTTCTTGACTAAAACGAGGCCCTTTTAAAAATTTTCTGGTTTTGTACTTATGTTGAAACGATTGACTGTCTGGATCCTCGAATGTCATTGTGTGATTATGATTAGAATGGGTATGCTTAAGCCGAGCGGTTGTTTGATAGTTGGTAGCAATATAGTTTCTTGGTGCCAAGAGCGTGTGAGATTATTGTTATAAATTCTTACTCTGTGCATGCATCTAGAACTTGCCCGGTCTATTTTGTTAAGTTCGAAGTTTGGTTGCTTAGGAAA
>QJPP01007483.1:0-78463 GCA_003996215.1 Jaltomata sinuosa | reverse complement strand
TGACCTATTTACTGGCGCGCGTTGGTTCGGCGGGGCAAACGTGGGGTTTTAGGATTTCAAACGCGGCCCAGAACTGGAAATAGGGATTTTTTGGTTTTTTTCGTGTGTTATAGTCCATGGATTTTGTGTGATATGTGCGTCCGGCGGTACTTTGGCCGAAATTTTACGTGGGCGTCCGCGAGGACCTATTTAACGGCGCTTGTTGGTTCGGAGGGGCAAACGTGGGGTTTTAGGATTTCAAACATGGCCCGGAATGGGAAATAGAGATTTTTCAGTTTTTTCGTGTGTTATAGTTCATGGATTTTGTGTGATATGTGCGTCCGGTGGTATTTTGGCCGAAGTTTTTTGTGGGCGTCCGCGAGGACCTATTTAATGGCGCGCGTTGGTTCGGAGGGGCAAACGTGGGGTTTTAGGATTTCAAACGTGGCCCGGAATGGGAAATAGGGATTTTTTTAGTTTTTTCGTGTATTATAGTCCATGGATTTTGTGTGATATGTGCGTACGGCGGTATTTTGGCCAAAAATTTCTATGGGCGTCCGCGAGGACCTATTTAATGGCGCGCGTTGGTTCGGAGGGGCAAACGTGGATTTTTAGGATTTCAAACGTGGCCCGAAACGAGAAATAGGGATTTTTCGGTTTTTTCGTGTGTTATAGTCCATGTATTTTGTATGATATGTGCGTCCGGCGGTATTTTGGCCGAAATTTTTCATGGGCGTCCGCGACGACCTATTTAATGGTGCGCATTGGTTCGGAGGGGCAAACGTGGTGTTTTAGGATTTCAAACGTGGCCCGGAACGGAAAATAGGGATTTTTCGGTTTTTTCGTGTGTTATAGTCCATTGATTTTGTGTGATATGTGCGTCCGGCGGTATTTTGGCCGAAGTTTTTCGTGGGCGTCAGCGACGACCTATTTAATGGCGCGCGTTGGTTCGGAGGGGCAAACGTGGGGTTTTAGGATTTCAAACGTGGCCCGGAATGGGAAATAGGGATTTTTTTAATTTTTTCGTTTGTTATAGTCCATGGATTTTGTGTGATATGTGCGTTCGGCGGTATTTTGGCCAAAATTTTTCGTGGGCATCTGCGACGACCTATTTAATGGCGCGCGTTGGTTCAGAGGGGCAAACGTGGGGTTTTAGGATTTCAAACGTGGCCCGGAATGAGAAATAGGGAATTTTTGGTTTTTTTGTGTGTTATAGTCCATGGATTTTGTGTGATATGTGCGTCCGACGATATTTTGGCCGAAATTTTTCGTGGGCGTCCGCGATGACCTATTTAATGGCGTGCGTTGGTTCGGAGGGGCAAACGTGGGGTTTTAGGATTTCAAACGTGGCCCGGAACGAGAAATAGGGATTTTTCAGTTTTTTCGTGTGTTATATATAGTCCATGGATTTTGTGTGAAATGTGCGTCCGGCGGTATTTTGGCCAAAGTTTTTCGTGGGTGTCCGCGACGACCTATTTTATGGCGCGCGTTGGTTCGGAGGGGCAAACGTGGGGTTTTAGGATTTCAAACGTGGCCCGAAACGAGAAATAGGGATTTTTTGGTTTTTTCATGTGTTATAGTCCATGGATTTTGTGTGATATGTGCGTACGGCGGTATTTTGGCCAAAATTTTCTGTGGGCGTCCGCGAGTACCTATTTAATGGCGCGCGTTGGTTCGGAGGGGCAAACGTGGGGTTTTAAGATTTCAAACGTGGCCCGGAATGCGAAATAAGGATTTTTTTAGTTTTTTCGTGTGTTATAAGTCCATGGATTTTGTGTGATATGTGCGTCCGGCGGTATTTTGGCCGAAATATTTTGTGGGCGTCCGCAACGACCTATTTAATGGCGTGCGTTGGTTCGGAGGGGCAAACGTGGGGTTTAAGGATTTCAAAAGTGGCCCGGAATGAGAAATAGGGATTTTTTGGTTTTTTCGTGTGTTATTGTCCATGGATTTTGTGTGATATGTTCGTCCGGCGGTATTTTGGCCGAAATTTTTCGTGGGCGTCCGCGACGACCTATTTAATGGCGCGCGTTGGATCGGATGGGCAAACGTGGGGTTTTAGGATTTCAAACGTGGCCCGGAAGGAGAAATAGGGATTTTTTGGTTTTTTCGTGTGTTATAGTCCATGGATTGTGGGATATGTGCGTCCGGCAGTATTTTGGCCGAAGTTTTTCGTGGCCGTCCGCGATGACCTATTTAATGGCGCGCGTTGGTTCGGAGTGACAAATGTGGGATTTTAGGATTTCAAACGTGGCCCGGAAGGAGAAATAGGGATTTTTCGGTTTTTTCGTGTGTTATAGTCCATGGATTTTGTGTGATATGTGCTTCCGGCGGAATTTTGGCAGAAATTTTTCGTGGGCGTCCGGGAGGACCTATTTAATGGCGCTTGTTGGTTCGGAGGGGCAAACGTGGGGTTTTAGGATTTCAAACGTGGCCCGGAATGGGAAATAGGGATTTTTTGGTTTTTTCGTGCGTTATAGTCCATGGATTTTGTGTGATATGTGCTTCCGGCGGAATTTTGGCCGAAATTTTTCGTGGGCGTCCGCGAGGACCTATTTAATGGCGCTTGTTGGTTCGGAGGGGCAAACGTGGGGTTTTAGGATTTCAAACGTGGCCCGAAACGAGAAATAGGGATTTTTCGATTTTTTCGTGTGTTATAGTCAATGGATTTTGTGTGATATGTTTGTCCAGCGGTATTCTGGCCAAAATTTTTCGTGGGCATCCGCGACGACCTATTTAATGGCGCTTGTTGGTTCGGAGGGGCTAAAACGTGGGGTTTTAAGTTTTCAAACGTGGCCCGGAACGGAAATAGGGACTTTTTCCCAAATTTTTTCGTGTGTTATAGTCCATGGATTTTGTGTGATATGTGCGTCCGGCGGTATTTTGGCCAAAATTTTTCGTGGGCGTCCGCGATGACCTATTTAATGGCGCGCTTTGGTTCGAGGGGAAAATGTGGGGTTTTAGGATTTCAAACGTGGCCCAGAACGGGAAATAGGGATTTTTCGATTTTTTCGTGTGTTATATAGTCAATGGATTTTGTGTGATATGTGCGTCTGGCGGTATTTTGGCCGAAATTTTTCATGGGCGTTCGCGACGACCTATTTAATGGCACGCTTTGGTTCGGAGAGGCAAACGTGGGGTTTTAGGATTTCAAACGTGGCCCAGAATGGGAAATAGGGATTTATCAATTTTTTCGTGTGTTATAGTCAATGGATTTTGTGTGATATGTGTATCCGGCGGTATTTTGGCCAAAAATTTTGTGGGAGTCCGCGATGACCTATTTAATGGCGCGCGTTGGTTCTGAGGGGCAAACGTGGGGTTTTAGCATTTCAAAAGTGGCTCGGAACGGGAAATAGGAATTTTTCGATTTTTTCGTGTGTTATAGTCCATATATTTTGGGTGATATGTGCGTCCGGCGGTACTTTGGCCAAAAATTTTTGTGGGCGTCCGCGATGACCTATTTAATGGTGCGCGTTGGTTCGGAGGGGCAAACGTGGGGTTTTAGGATTTGAAACGTGGCTCGGAACGGGAAATAGGGATTTTTTTATTTTTTCGTGTGTTATAGTCCATGGATTTTGTATGATATGTGCGTCCGGCGGTATTTTGGCCAAAAATTTTCTTGGGCGTCCGCGATGACCTATTTAATGGCGCGCGTTGGTTCGGAGGGGAAAACGTGGGGTTTTAGGATTTAAAACATGGCCCGGAACGGGAAATAGGAATTTTTCGATTTTTTCGTGTGTTATAGTCCATGGATTTTGTGTGATGTACGTCCGGCGGTATTTTGGACGAAATTTTTTGTGGCGTCCGCGACGACGTATTTAATGGCGCGCGTTAGTTCGGAGGGGCAAACATGGGCTTTTTGGATTTCAAACGTGGCCCAAAACGGAAAATAGGGTTTTTTCAGTTTTTTCGTGTGTTATATTGTCCATGGATTTTGTGTGATATGTGCGTCCGTCGGTTTTTTGGCCAAAATTTTTTGTGAGGGTCCGTGAAGACCTATTTAATGGCGCGCGTTGGTTCGGAAAGGCAAACATGGGCTTTTTAGATTTCAAACGTGGCCCGAAACACGAAATAGGGATTTTTCAATTTTTTCGTGTTCTATAGTCCATGGATTTTGTTTAATTTGTGCGTCCAGCGGTTTTTTGGCTGAACTTTTTCGTGGGGGTCTGTGACGACCTATTTAATGGTGCGCGTTGGTTCGGAGGGTCAAATGTGGGCTTTTTGGATTTTAAACGTGGCCCGGAACGGGAAATAAAGATATTTTGATTCTTTCGTGTGTTATAGTCCATGGATTTTGTGTGATATGTGCGTCCAATGGTATTTTGGCTGAATTTTTTTGTGGGGGTTCGTGACGACATATTTAATGGCACGTGTTGGTTCGGAGGGGCAAACGTGGGCTTTTTGGATTTCAAACGTGGCTCAGAACGGATATCGGGGATTTTTCAGTTTTTTCGTGTGTTATAGTCCATGGTTTTTGTGTGATATGTGCGACCGGCGGTATTTTGGCCAAAAATTTTCGTGGGGGTCCGTGGCGACCAACTTAATGGCGCGTGTTGATTCAGAGGGGCAAACATGGGTTTTTGGATTTCAAAAGTAGCCCGGAACGGGAAATAGGGATTTTTAATTGTTTCGTGTGTTTTAGTCCATGGATTTTGTGTGATATGTGCGTCTGATGTGCCGCCATTCTACGGCACTTTCGACTCCTTTAAACTAAGAACAATCATAAGTTTTCAAGCAACCGTCGTCGTTTTTGATGTTTTATGTTATGTTTTCAAGAAATAGGGACAAACATAGAAACGAAACGAAATACGAGCAAAACGACGTTCTGGATAAGAGTGACGGACTGTCAAGCTTGTGACGGTCCGTCAACCCCAACCGTCAAGTTAAGGCAGTCCACTGCCTAGTGGCGACGGTTCAGGCAACGGTCCGTCAAGCCAGTGACGGTCCGTCGGCCTGGCCGTTACACCAAGGCAGTCCGCTACGCGGAATCCGAATGTTTTTGGGACTTTGTTTCCTAGACTTCTATAAATACCCTATGTTAGGTTTATTTTAGAGTGAGTTGACACACATTGTCTTTAGTTATTTTTTAGGAGTTTTTAGCGAAACTTTGAGAGCAAGAAACACGTTTTCTCCTTCTTGAATTCGTGTTCTTGATTTGTTCTTGGGATCTTGGTTTTCTTGTTCTTGGATACTTGAAGATTGTTTTCATTATATTGTAAGAATCTTTTCTCTTTATTATGAATATGACTTTCTTCTCTTCTTCTAGCATGATTAACTAAAACTCCCACAACTAGGGTTGTGGGAGCCATGGCAAAAGTAGCAATATAGATTCCGGGTAGCGACGGGTTCAATTCATATGTTTTCACGTTGTTAATCATTCATTATTTAACGTTTTCTAGTGGTTGCAAACATTAGAACATGCCTAGGTTTAATTTGCTTGAGTAAAGAGATTAAAACCGGGAAACTTGATTAACGACGAGGATTCGAGACAACCAACTCTCGTCTTATGATTAATGCTGTAACTAGATTAATCTACTTGATGTTTAGGATTGAAATATAAAAGCACACCTTTTCAAGTTCGAGAGAATTGAAAAGTAAATTCGTCTATTTGGTTGAGAAACGTTTAGATGATACCTGTAATTCAATCACATCGTGACACGCATATAGAAAGAACCCGGCTAAACCTTAAATCGACATTGCTACCAACGCCATGGTGAACACTTCCCTAGTTCATTCTCCTATTGATTATTTCTCATACATTATTGTTTGTTTTTATTCACAATTTGATCACACAAACCCCCCCCCCCCATTTACCGGAAACTATCGACTATTAGTCATCTACTTCACTAAAGACTTGAATTTGCACCTTATTCCCTGTGGGATCGACCCCAACCTCTGTTGGGTTCTATATTTGGCTACGACCGCTTACGCTTCTTAATTGGAGGTGTAGTTTGGGCGTTATCAGCGTCCGGCGGTATTTTGGCCAAAAATTTTCATGGGGGTCCATGACGACCTATTTAATGGTGCGTGTTTGTTCAGAAGGGCAAACGTGAGCTTTTTGGATTTCAAACGTGGCCCAGAACGGGAAATAGGGATTTTTCAGTTTTTTCGTGTGTTTATAGTTCATGGATTTTGTGTGATATATGCGTCTAGCGGTATTTTAGCCAAAATTATTTGTAGGCATCCGTGACGACCTATTTAATGGAGCGCGTTGGTTCAGAGGGGAAAACGTGGAGTTTTTGGATTTAAAACGTGGCCCGAAATGAGAAATAGGGATTTTTTGGTTTATTCGTGTGTTATAGTCCATGAATTTTGTGTGATATGTGCGTCCGGCGATATTTTGGCCAAATTTTTTTGTGGACGTCAGTGTCGACCAATTTAATGGCGCGCGTTAGTTCGTAGGAGAAAATGTTGGCTTTTGGGATTTCAAACGTGGCCCAGAACGGGAAATAGGAATTTTTTGATTTTTTCGTCTGTTATAGTTCATGGATTTTGTGTGATATGTGCGTCCCGCTTTATTTTGGCCAAAAATTTTTGTGGGAGTCCGTGATGACCTATTTAAGGGTGAGCGTTGGTTCGGAGAAGCAAACGTGGAGTTTCTACTTTCGTGTATTATTGTCCATGGATTTTGTGTGATATGTGCGTCCGGTAGTATTTTGGCCAAAATTTTTTGTGGGCATCTGTGATGACCTATTTAATGGAGCGCGTTGATTTGGAAGGGCAAACGTGGGATTTTTGGATTTCGAACTTGGCCCGGTATAGGAATTAGGGATTTTTTGGTTTTTTCGTGTACTATAGTCCATGGATTTTGTGTGATATGTGCGTCCGACGGTATTTTGGCAAAAAAATTTCGTGGGCATCCGTGATGACCTATTTAATGGCCGCGTTGGTTCGGAGGGGCAAACATGTAATTTTTGGATTTCAAACGTGGCCCAGAATGGGAAATAGGGATTTTTTAGTTTTTTCGTGTGTTGTAGTCCATGGATTTTGTGTGATATGTGCGTCTGACGATATTTAGGCCGAACTTTTTCGTGGGCGTCCATGACGACCTATTTAATGGAATCCGTTGATTCGGAGGGGCAAACGTGGGCTTTTTGGATTTCAAACGTGGCCCGAAACATGAAATAGGGATTTTTCTTTTTTTTGTGTGTTATAGTCCATGAATTTTGTGTAATATGTGCGTCAGACGGTATTGTGGCCGAAATTTTTGAGGGGGTTCGTGATGACCTATTTAATGGCGCGTTTGGTTAGGAGCGGCAAACGTGGTTTTTTTGGATTTCAAACGTGGCCCGGAATGGAAAATAGGGATTTTTTGATTTTTTGGTGTGTTATATTCGATGGATTTTGTGTGATATGTGCTTCCGGCGGTTTTTTAGCCAAAATTCTTCGTGGGCATCCGTGATGACCTATTTAATGGCGCACATTAGTTCGGAGGTGCAAATAGGGGCTTTTTGGATTTCAAACGTGGCCCAAAATGGGAAATATGGATTTTTCGATTTTTCATGTGTATAGTCCATTGATTTTGTATGATATGTGCGTCCGACGGTTTCTTTGCTAAAAATTTTTGTGGGCGTCCGTGACAACCTATTTAATGGCGTGTGTTGGTTCGGAGGGGAAAACATAGGATTTTTGGATTTCAAACGTGGCCCGGAATGAAAATAGAGATTTTTTGGTTTTTTCATGTGTTATGTCAATTGATTTTGTGTGATGTGTGCATCTGGCGGTTTTTTGTCCAAAAGTTTTTGTGGGCGTCCATGACGACCTATTTAATAACGCGCGTTGATTTGGAGAGGTAAACGTGGGCCTTTTGGATTTTAAACGTGCCACAAAACGGGAAATAGGGATTTTTTAGTTTTTTCGTGTGTTATAGTCCATGGATTTTGTGTGATATGTGCGTCCGGTAGTTTTTTGGCCGAAAACTTTTGTGGGCATCCGTAACGACCTATTTAAAGTCGCGCGTTGGTTCGAGGGGCAAACGTGGGCTTTTTGGATTTCAAACGTGGCCCAAAACTAAAAATAGGGATTTTTTGGTTTTTTTATGTGTTATAGTCCATGGATTTTGTGTGATATGTGCGTCCGGCGGTCTTTTGGCCTAAATTTTTCGTGGGAGTCTGTGACGACCTATTTAATGAAGCGTGTTGGTTCGGAGGGGCAAACGTGGGCTTTTTGGATTTCAAACGTGGCTCGGAATAGAAAATAGGGATTTTTCAATTTTTTTGTGTGTTATAGTCCATGAATTTTTTGTGATATGTGCGTCTGATGGTTTTTTGGCCGAAGGTTTTCGTGGGCGCCCGTGATGACATATTTAATGGCGCCCATTGGTTCGGAGGGGCAAACGTGGGCTTTTTGAATTTCAAACATGGCCCGGAACGGGAACTAGGGATTTTTTGATTTTTTCATGTGTTATAGTCCATGGATTTTGTGTGATATGTGCGTCCGGTGATTTTTTTGCTTAAATTTTTTGTGGACGTCCGTGACGACCTATTTAATGGAGTGTGTTGGTTCGGAGGGGCAAACGTGGGCTTTTTGGATTTCAAACGTGGCTTGAAATGGGAAATTGAGATTTTTTTATTTTTTTGTGTGATAGTCCATAGATTTTGTGTGATATGTGCGTCCTGCGGTTTTTTGGCCAAATTTTTTCGTGGGCATTCGTGATGACCTATTTAATGGCGCACATTGGTTCGGAGGATCAAACGTGGACTTTTTAGATTTCAAACGTGGCCCGAAATGGTAAATAGAGATATTTCAGTTTTTTCGTGTGTTATAGTCCATGGATTTTGTGTGATATGTGCGTCTAACGGTTTTTTGGTCAAAAATTTTTGTGGGCATCAGTGATGACCTATTTAATGGCGCACGTTGGTTCGGAGGGGAAAATGTGGACTTTTTGGATTTCAAGCGTGGCCGAAACGGAAAATAGAGATTTTTGGTTTTTTCGTGTGTTATATAGTCCATAGAGTTTGTGTGATATGTGCGTCCGGTGGGTTTTTGGCCAAAAATTTTCGTGGGCGTCCGTGAAGACTATTTAATGGCGCGCGTTGGTTTAAAGGGGCAAACGTGGATTTTTGTGATTTCAAACTTGGCCCGGAACGAGAAATATGGATTATTTGGTTTTTTGGTGTATTATAGTCCATGAATTTTGTGTGATATGTGCGTCCGGTGGTTTTTTGGATAAAATTTTTCATGGGCGTCCGTGACGATCTATTTAATGGTGTGCGTTGGTTCGAAGGGTCAAACGTGGGCTTTTTGGATTTCAAACGTGGCCAGGAACGGGAAATAGGGAATTTTTTTATTTTTTCGTGTGTTATAGTCCATGAATTTTGTGTGATATATGCGTCTAGTAGTTTTTTGGCTAATTTTTTTGTGGGAGTCCGTGATGACCTATTTAATGGCGCGCGTTGGTTCATATGGGCAAACGTAGGCTTTTTGGATTTCAAACGTGGCCCAGAATAGGAAATAGGGATTTTTTTGGTTTTTTTGTTTGTTATAGTCCATGAATTTTGTGTGATATGTGCGTCCGACGATTTTTTGGCTGAAATTTTTCATGGGCGTCCGTGATGACCTATTTAATGGCGCGCATTGGTTCGGAGAGGCAAACGTGGGCTTTTTGGATTTCAAACGTTGCCCGGAACGAGAAATAGGGATTTTTCAGTTTTATTCGTGTGTTATAATCCATGGTTTTTTTGTGATATTTGTGTCTGGCAGTTTTTTGGCCGATCATTTTCGTGGGCGTCCGTGACGACCTACTTAATGGTGCTCGTTGGTTCGGAGGGGCAAACGTGGGCTTTTTAGATTTCAAACATGGCCCGGAACGGAAAATAGGAATTTTTTGATTTTTTCGTGTGTTATAGTGATATGTGCGTCCGACGGTTTTTTGGCTGAAATTTTTCGTGGGCGTCCGTGACGACCTTTTTAGTGGCGCGCATTGGTTCGGAGGGGCAAATGTGGGCTTTTTGGATTTCAAACGTGGTTCGAAATGGGAAATAGAGATTTTTTTATTTTTTCGTATGTTATAGTCTATGGATTTTGTGTGATATGTGCGTCCGGTGGTTTTTTGGCCAAAATTTTTCGTGAGCGTCTATGACGACCTATTTAATGGCGCGCGTTGGTTCAAATTTTACTGGATACACAAAGTTGTATATACGGGTTGGAGAGAGATCTTTGATATCTATCGAGATCCATCCTACAATATGAGGTTAATTAAGAAAAAATAAGTGCTTTTAGCCCTTATAAATGGAAAACTGATTCTTGAACTCCTTTCACGCTCATGTCACGTCGAGGTACTGCAGAAAAGAAAACAACAAAATCTGATTCAATTTATCTTAATCGATTAGTTAATATAACATGTTGGTTAACTATATTCTGGAACACGAAAAAAAATCATTGGCTTATCAAGTTATCTATCAGGCCGTGAAAAAAGTTCAACAAAAAATAGAAACAAATCCAATATATGTTTTACGTCAAGCAATATGTGGAGTAACTCACGATATAACAGTAAAAGCAAAACATGTAGATGGATCGACTATCCGTCTTTGGAATGCTTTATATCCCAATATGAGATATTCCAAAATGAATTCAAATTTAATGGAGCCTTAATATGAATATTGAACCCGAATAAAATGAATCTTGGGCCGAATTTAATTCCAAAAGAAAAACAGCTGATCGAATGAAGATTAATGCCCATAGGCATGAATGGAGCTTTGTGGTATCGAGTTCATCAGAATCATATGTATTTTGGACGCGGAACATAAATTTAGGTGTAAAAATCAATTAAAATTGTAATAAATAGTAAATACGAATCCATAACTTTGAACATATAATGAGTTTAATTTAAGGCTAAAAACATTAAATAGAACCACTAAAACTAAAATCTTGAATACGCCTCTAGAAGAGCTATGTGCTCCCAAATATCTAGAGTAAATTTAACATTCTTATATTAATGTTCTATATATGATATAAAAGAACACACCACCTAGAGAGTACAATAATGAAAAATTAAATGGTCTTCAACTAGTTGATATCATATGGGATTATTTCAGCATGAATGAAACTGAATATTTGCTGGATTGAGTTTGCTATATCATCAGCTGTATACCTAATTTCACCACAAATCTGCAAAATATAAAAATAAAAATGAGGCAACAAAAAAGGAAATTTGTATAAGCATGTGAAAAGGTACTATATACTTCCTCCGTTTCATTTTACTTGTCTTAGTTTAATTGAACTCGAAATTTAATTAAAAAATAAGTTCGGAGACTTTTGAATCTTGTGGTCGTATACTAAAGATGTGTATAATGTACCAAAACGCCCTTTGAATTGTGGTTTCAAACATGTCAGGTGAGATATTGAAATTAAAGAGTTACTCCCTCCGACCCAATTTATGTGACTCCTTTTTTAGTCTGTCCCAAAAAGAATGACATTTTTTATATTTAGTAGTAAATATTATTTGTCTTTAAACTTCCCATTTTACCCAAGATAATATACAGCCACACAAATATCTATGACTTGTTTTAACCACATGTTCCAAATATCTTCATTTCATTCATAAACTATGTGTCCAGTCAAACACCTTCACATGAATTGGGACAGAGGGAGTATTAAACATAGAAAGTGATATTCTCTTTTAAACAGACTGGAAAGGAAAGTAAGACACGTAAATTGTAATGGAGAGAGTGTTAATAATAAGTACCTTGACATTGAATGAATAGAGAACAGTTTGTTCAATGGTTGTAATATTTGTGTGAAGAATACTAAGTTGCATATCTTCCAATGCAGCAATTGCCTTTATGAGTTGTCCTGGTCTTCTTCTTGATAGAATCTTGATCATTGCATCAAACCCTAAGAGTTTCACTTCAACATCAGCCAAACAAGACTTACTCTCAGCTGTTTCTTCTTGAATTATTATTCCACCTTCAATATTATTGTTATACTCATTTGGAAGAGGAAATAGTAATGATGGTTGATGTTGGTGAGGATTTATAGTACTAGGGTTTTGATTAATTGGCATTGATGGTGGTGGTGTTGTTGTTGATGAATCTCCTAATGGTCTTGTTGGAGTAGTATCTCCATAGATTCTCCTCCTTTTTTGTGATTCAAGGCATTGTAAGAGTTGTTCCAATTCTCTAACAAATTCAATTGCTCCACCAATAATAGATGCTTGATCTCCCTACAAGAATATTATTGTAAAATTAGTCAATTTTGATGAAGATATACATCATGTTCGAGACGTAATATAATTAAGTAAATAGAAGCCGCATCTTAAACTTTTAGATGAGATGGTCGCACACTTCAATACATCATTAATTAAATAGACTAGATCAAGTGTGTTTTGCCTGATAATATAAGCATTTAGCTGAGATGGTCACACACTTTAACATGATATAAGAGCAAATATATGGAAACCTACGTCCTAAGTTTGATCCTAACTACCACGCAATGGTAAGAAGAATTTGTACGTGCTTGGCCCTTGAAAAAGAATCAGAACTGTCACGTAAAGGGTCGTGACAAAGATGTATATCACTAAGTAAATAATCAAAAAGCGTTTACTCTAACGATTTAAGCTTGAAGATGAGACGGTCACACAGTTCAGCAGTCAATTACGTACCCTTTGAACGTAGGAGCCGGGCATGAGAGACCTCAAGACACGAAGATGTTCATTCATTTGCTTCCTTCTATTCCTCTCCACAGCAATATGTGTCATTCTTTGGCTTTCAACTTCTTCACTTGTCTTGATTCTTGGCCTTTTTCTCTTATTGCTCTTCCCTTGACTTCTTTCAAGAATATTTTCACTTTTTTCTTTTCCATCTTGATCTTTTTGTGTTACCATTAAGGCTTCTTGATCATCATCCTCATAATCATCATTATCCTGCACATTCTTTTCGTTTAGAACGGGGAATTTAAGGAAGTACACAGGATCAATCCCTGCACCTTGATCCTCTGATACCTTTGTTTGATTCAAGGCCAATTTAGGACCAAAATCCGCGAATTGCATCACATCCGCGAAGCTCAACTTGTCAAGAGAAGGATTCAAGGGTAAAAACCCTAACGAACTCTGATTATGTTGTTGTTGTTGTTGTTGTGTAGAATGTGAATTAAGCATGTAATCAACCATTTGATTATTGTTAGTATTTGATGAGGTTTCACCAATTACCATTTGAAAAGATGTAGGCAAAGAATTAGCCTGCAAAAATATTTCATGTTCAAAGTGAAACAACATAACTATAGAGTAATATGTCAAAAGGCAAGAGATAGAAGCAATGAAAAATGATAAAAGCAAACACTTGATAAGAAAGTACACACATATATGTACACATATATATATATATGTGTTTGGAACTTTGGATAGTACCTGGCAATTTTCTTCTTTCTCCATTGTTTTGTTATAGTTTTTTTGTTTTTACCCTAAATATTTGACTATTCACAAATCCATGCAAACTCAAATCTTTGGTGAATTTGATCAATCCTAGGGTCCACCTCTACCTGAAACAGACAAAAATTCATTATCAAACTCTCATGTAAAGATATTTAAAATATTGAGGAAACAATTTACTATATGCGAATTCAGAATTTGAACTTTAACGATTCAAGTTCTATCGCAATTCATTCAATTTATTGGATTCACTATATATGAATTGTACTTATTCATAGTGAAACTTTTGAACAAGAGTTACTAAGTTCAAATGAACATGTAACTTATGTACTTCATCCGCCTCTACAAGTTACAAGCACAACTAAAAATTTCGATGGACAGTAACAACGACGAAAGAATCCATCTATAGATCAACGAATATATCAGTTATACGTTGAAAATTCGTCAAAAATAAGATAACCTAATTCTTTTCTCCCTAGAAACTATAATTAATATGAAAATAGATGTGCATAAGAGGATTGAAATTTGCAAACTAACCTTATAATTTGGACAATATGAAGAGGATAAATTTAAGTGAGATTTACTAAAAATAAAAACAAATTTTGGGACATGAATGATTTATATATCTCAAAATGATGGACCTTGCAGGGTCTCCAGCTAGAAGTTGTCTTTGACTTTTGGAGGTGATTTTTGTTTGTATTTATGTATAATAATCTCTCTCTATATAATATATCTATATATAAAGAATATTTAAAATTTTAAAATATATATATATACATATATGATATATGTATCAGAGCGAGCCTATATGGATTAATTTCCACCTCACAAATTTACTCATCACTTTTTTTCACCTCCACCTAAATATTTAATGGGAATCACAGGTAGAACAACTTTATCACCTCTTTACATGGGGTTTTAATAAATACTTAAGCTCTCTTATATGTGATTTTTCTTTTTATGATTCAAAGAGATTGAAAAAAATTCAAAGTTTGAATCTTTTATTTCTTTGGAGATCAGATAGGTTTTAATAAAAATCATGCACGTGAACAATTTAGCAGCCTAGAAGTTGTCAATTTGAAAATTTAATGTAGGTGTTACGTATCCAGTTGTTTAAAAAGTGACATTCTAAAAAAAATTACTTATTCTCATCGAGTGTTTATTTATATCAGAAGCGGTTAATCTAAAATATGTATTGTTGTATATATTGGTTTTTAATCATGATTATGTGATATGTATACTAATTTTAATTTGCAGCTCTTAATTAAGGCTAACATATTTTATTTAAATACTTAATGCGAGTAAGTATCTTTCACGAAGGTTCCATTACCATATATAAGAAGTAAAAGTTTCATGTGAAGGTCGAAAACTACCTACCCTAATGGGAAAACTTTCACTCGCGCCACACGATTTTTTTGAAGCGCTCTTTCCACTCTTGTTTCGCTTGATAATCTTTGATAGAGCTTATTTATGATGAACCTAGTAAACAAACAAATATGTGATCTTTCCAAAAATGTTAAAAGATAAGTTTTCCCCTAGCTCGATCACTTTTACTTTTTCGTTATTTCATAATCCCCCATGATACCTTATAAGCGTTATGTTTTTATACTTGGGCATGATTGTTAAGAACCTTTAACTTTCAACAAACTAAATAAAATGAACATAAAAATTTCTGTATAATATTCTTAATAACATTTTAATATTTTGGTACTTCCTTTCAAACTTAATGTGGTGAAATAAACTTGAGTTTGCTTATTTGAAAAGAAGGAACACTAAGGAATACTAAGGCTTTGTTTGTTGTTTTTAAGATTGAATGTATATATGATCAGTTTAGATGTTTGTCTACAAATTTGAAGTATTTGACGCAGATCTTTCTATCAATAGATAGGAATGAGTGTCCGTGTACATAATCGTATATGTATACATCACAGGTACACACTTAGATCCACGATACTATATTTTCTGTACTCAGTTTCTTTGTATAAAACTGTATTCATGCATATATATGCAATAGAATGTTGATGCATAAGAGATTTAAGATTGGGTATACTTGATGGCACCAATGCAATGAATCCATTGCAGTAAACAATTTCTTACTACACCTCATCCTATAGAAGTACTAACAGAGTTAACAAGGGAAAGAATAGCAAAATACATCCAAACAGTGTCTGAGGAAGCATACAATCCTCTCGTTTTATGCCCTTTCTATCGTCAAATCTTTTAAACATGGTACAATCTTGCTCCTCTACAATAACCCATGAAAATAAGGGCATATACGCTCTAGAGGTACAGGTGAATAGACAAAAGGACGTCGAGGGTAACACTTCCAGTATGACGATAACTACAAGCTCATCTCTTTAATAAGAGGAAGGAAGCTTACATTCAAATTCAACTCGATCACGAAAAATTGCTCTTTGGTCCTGATCTTCTCACCTCTGCCTCGAATGGATTCCATGGAATTAACAACCAACTAATCAGCCAAAGCTTATAGATTACAGCAAATCACGACGTATATTCAAATGGCTGTGGTGGCTGAGGCTCCTCGTCAGCAGCCACTGCTGAAGCTGAGCCTTGTTGTCCAGCTGATCCACCAGCACTGGATGCAGTTGATGAGGGTGTATCTGTAAGAGCCAATACTTCGGGTTCATCAGGACGAAGATCTTTCAGAAGCACAAAGCCAGAAGGTGATGATTTGATTGGCAAATATCTGCTTTCTTCCAAAAATTTTATGTATTTCTCCTGAGTAGGAACCACCCTAGCAGGGTTGGTCAAAATCTCAAATGATGGCTCTGGTTCATTCTTCTTCTCTGCAGGAGTATCCACCTGCCAAATTCGAAAGGTTATGGTCACAGTTTGTGAGCAAATAATGACAGTTCAAACAGCAGTGCAATACAAACAGAATCATTTAGCGCAAAGCATTTTTTTTAATTCCCGTCAACAATTCCCCAAGAACTGCCGCATTGTCACAGCAAGAAGCAACACAAAACATTGCCACATTTGAAGTGAAAATGGATCAACAGAAACATATTCTAACCTGCATAGAGTCTCCACCCTTACTAGTGGACTTGCCCTTGTCTGAACTAGTGGCAGCAGAAGATGACTCCGCGCCGGATGCCTTCTCAGCATTAGCTTTCTCTGCCTCTTTCTTGCTAGCCCTGGCCTTGGCCCTCACTGATGTTGATAAAACAGCTGTAGGAAGTTTGACAGCAGAACTAGTTGTGGCTACAGTAGTAGGCTTAGGATACTCAAATAGTGACGGCTTAGCATGCGATACAAAATCAAATTTGGGCAGTTTTAGGTCATAGTTTAGCCCAATGAAAGCTGTGGGTGAGAATGCCAAGCTAACGAAATATATAAGGGGATACCAATACCAAAACTGACTAAAAACAGCTAGCCCGACAACTGCAGTAATTTTATCATGTTTCGACTTTGAAAGTAGTTTTATTGTCACATTCCTTCCACCGGCATCAAGAATTCCAGAAGCCAAGATTGCACCCATCTTACTCATGGTATCTTCATGCTTATCAAGGATAATTTTCTCTAATTGCCGCCTGAACAGATAAAAGCAAAAAGCTCAAGAAACAGGTGAGGAAACAAAAAAAGACTTTATACAGAAATTTATAGATAAAATACCTAAATGCACCAACACGGGAATCACTAGCTTCACTTATTTGGACCATCACCATGGCCATAGCTATGAGAGCACCTTGACGCACAAAATCAACTACATCTGATGTCAAAGGCTCCAACAATGAGATTGCCTCACTCAGACCAGTACCAGCACATGAAATGCCAACTGCCAAAGCCGCACCATAGCGCACGTGTGGATTGTAAGACTCGGATAATAACGAGACAATGCGAGGCATCTGTAAATTCAACACAATTAACTAGATTAGCATTTTTTTTGTTCCATCACTTTAATGCCCCCACATGGGACACAAGCCCACGACTGAGCTCGGCTAACACAACTAGCATTTTTAGAACTGGAGTTTAGCTTAAAGTATTCTTCTTTTATTTTTCTGTTTGGGGATTCTGAAGAGAATATGTGTCCCGGCACTGCACAGGGGGAGATGGTTACATAGAGCTAAACATGGTTGTGTTTCTAGAAGACTGTGAAAGGTAGATATCCTGCTGACAACAGAGACCATAAATAACATAACAAGATTGATAAGAACCACATAATAAGCCAGCGTCAGAAAAGCTCCAACCTGCTCTGGTTCAGAATACATAACAAATCCAAGCGCCAAGACTGCAGTCCGCCTGACGTCATCACTCACATCTGATACAGCAAAATGCAGCAACTGGCGGATAGCCTTATTATTTGCTGTTCCCCTGTACGCTAGCGCCAGGGCATACATGCCACCATAACGCAATATAGGATCTTGATCCCTGGTCATCTGCTCAATCAGTGTATCGGCTTCTTCTTCTCTTCCATACACAGTGAGGGCTATCCCCAATGCCAAACCCCTGCATGCAATATCAGAAGGAAATGGTCAAGCACATGTAATCATATTGTAACATATAAATAAAAACAGTTCAATCATCCACAACGTTTGGAATAACATAGGCAGATTTACTTATTTATATTTATAAGTGAACATAGGCAGGTCTATCCTACTCACATAAAGCCATACAGGTTAGATTTTTTTTAATTTTCTTGCTTTACTTTTAATCAATTAAAATCAGTAAAGACAACAAAAATATTGATTTGACTCATTATTTAGTTCAATCAAAATAACTCAAATAATATCACAATGTTTTTATACATGCAATCTAATAAATCTCTGCAATTAATGGTTCCTTTGTTTTACTTTTAATCAAAATGCTTTGTGTAGTCCATTATTCAGATTTTCTATTCTTTGCAATTTCAATCCTAATTGTAATCAATAATATAGTCTCTACAAGACGCAAAGCAAAGATATTTCATATTGAGATATAAAAATCAAAAGACACCCCTCAGATGAAGAGATAGTACAAGTATTCAGCTATCAACTTTACCTGATTATCTTCTCGTGTTGCGTCTCATGAGCATAAGCAAGCATCTCACCTGCCTTCTCACTTGCAGTTCCAACCATTAATAAACCCATACCAATACCGGCAGCTTCTCCGGCAACGGCACTGTCAGTATATAGGACAGTCTTAATGTCGTCATAAATGTCTTCATCAGCAGTTCCTAAAGCTGCCAAGCCAAGCCCTAAGCAGGCACCATGCTGAATAACCTGCAAGCATTAAGAACAAGCAATGTGAAAATATAACAGAGAAAAAGAAAAGCAATGGGTGGAACAAATATAAGATGCCCAGGAAGCACGATCAAATTAATAAATACAAGTACCTCTACATTGGTACTTCGTAGACTATCACGAAGAAATTGCTTGATGCCCTCCCCATGATTTGCATGAATTAACCCAAGAGCATACAATGCACCACCTTCCGAATATGGACTACCACCTCCCCCGGCTCCACCCTGCGGCAAGTAAGGGGCCATAAGTGATCTCCCTTGCTGCAAGTGGCCACAGTGAATAACACCTAATCCAGCTGTTGCACTAAATTTGGCCCAATTTGTTGCCCGGCTTAGCCAGTCCTGATAATTTAAGCAGAACATTCTGTTAGAACAAACCGTTGTGCTACATACAACATATGTGAAGGAGAAGGTTATTTGTCAAACGCTCAGAATCTACTCACTAGGTTCTCCCTAAGGAATGTATCAACAGTTGTTCCAGCATGCATAATTGCATTTGCATATATTGTTGCACTGTGACACACACTGTTTCTCATCTCAACAGACTGCTTTATTGTCTTGAGAATAAGGAGATCTGACCTGTATTCATAGATTAAAGAAAAAAAGATAAGTGTTTCCATTCATGTGTCAAACAACTAACATGGAAAGAACTTTAAGAGGCATTCATATTACTTGTTATGGCTGTACAAGAATTGCAAGGTCAACTTTATTGAAGTTTCACCAGACAAAATCCCTTTGATTTTTCCCAGCCTCTCTGCATATATTGCTTCTTTTGGATCTACTCTTGTTTCAATCGGATCTACTCTTGTTTCAATCAAAGGCTGATTTTCCTCTGCCATTGGAAAATCCTCTGCAGCAGTTGCATCTCCAGTTTGTGCAGTACTAGGCTCAGCAGGTTCTGAAGGTTGTAGTTCTGGACTGGAAAGTCGATCTCTCACATTTAAAAGAAAAGCTTGGTGCTCATTCTCTACTAGGTCAAAAGCTATTTGAAATGCCAGTAGTGCGTCATCCTTATTTTCTGAGCGTAAAAGCTTCTCTAATATGCCTGCCACATTCTCTGGTTTATCCAAAAACATAAGCCACTGACACATGCTCAAATAGTTTGGAGATGGTGTCCCCTCATACACTTCAACAAGAAGACGAAGCACCTGTTGAGAGAAGTAATTAAATTACTGGTATTCTATTAATCTGGCATACAGATGTGAACGGTAGTTCCTCAATTTAAGGTAATTATTTTACCTTTATATACAAAGAAACAACGACAACATGCAGATTTAGATGAAGGGTGATCTTATAGCGAAGGGACTTGAAGAAGGTAAATCATGCAGCGAAAGAATTGGTGAGGTATAAATGACTACTTTGGACAGAGAGCTAGTACTATGTGAGAACCACATTAATAGAAGTGATGTCTAACATTGGGCCGGAGGATTATAAATAAGCTATGACAAAAATATTATGCATTTTCCGGTGACAATCATGGTCATGGGAACAGAAGGGCCGCAGGGGGCAACAGCATCTCTGGGTAAACTCAAGAAACAATCAGATTATAGAGTAACATGGAAGAGGAAAAAGAAGACCCGGGAAAAAAGCACAAGGCCTAGCATGTTCAAGGATCAACATAAGGTGTGCATATTGTAACAATCGATACCTCACTTCGATATACTCTGCGACTGACGAAGTTATGGGAGACATTACTGCAATATGCTAGAGTTGCATCAACATTATCACTCCTTACAATTGCTTCAGCAACCTTATCTAGCCTTCTGCATTCAATGCCCATGCCAATGGCTTGTTGATACTTTCGATCCACTATACACCTAAGGCATGAAGCAAGCAATAGTAAAACAGCGGGAAAACCACAAAAGAACTACTTTTATAGTTTGAAGTATACAGACACTATCTTTTATAATATAGACAAAATTTGCATACTTTTCAAGCATCCGTTCAACGATAGCCTCCAACCTAGGATCAACCTTTGCAGTTTCATCATTTGACTCGGCCGCCTTAGTCTTATGACTTGCATATTCATCCAGTGCTTTAGCTGAAAGGAAGACGAAAAACACATCAACAAATGCAATGGTATTAATAAATGAAAAACGAAAAAGCTACTAAAACGATATAATATACGGTAACTAAAATAAGTGAGCTTCCCGTTTGGAGATTTCAATCAATCATATCAAGTGTTTCAGTTTGGATCATAACTACAAAGCTTTTTATGAATAAACCATTCCAGAATACTATAATACGTCAAATTATTTCGCCGCCGACATCGCAACGGTTCGCCGGCGCCGGTAGCAAACTTGTCTGCTGCTGCCGCCGCCTCCAACAGCCGTCGGCGCTTCCTCCCCAAGGAGTATCGCCGTCTCCGGTTGCCGGAGATCGTATTCTCGCCGAGCTACTCCGGCGACTTCTTTAACCCAAGATCTGAGCGGATCTGCTCAGACCCGAAGGTCAGCGCCGCCGACGTCTGCGCCGTCGAACGGCGCCGCGACTTCCGGCCAGAAGCGCCGCCAGCTCTTTTTCTTTTCGTTTCTTTTCGTTGTTTTGTTCTCTCTTCTTCTTGCAGGAGTATTTCCAACCACAGACCGAGCGGGCGATAAGTTTTCGACGACCAACAAGATTCCGGCGACCAATTTCGTCACCTCATTTTGCCGGAATCTGTCACACCAAGCAAGCCAGCGCCTCTTCTTCGCAAGATCTATCCCGGTGCTCTCTTCACCTTTATCTTTATTTCTTTTATTTCTCCGGTCTCTTTGCTACTAGTTTCAATCTTTGTGAAGTTGTTAGTCGTCTGTTGGTATTCTGAGATTGCTATTTGTTGTGATATATTGTGCCTTTTTCCCTTCTTGTTTGTTTTTGGATTGTGTAGCGGCAGTCGGGTCCTTTTCCCTGTGTAGTTTTCCTTTACTTAGTGGTTGTGTTGGTTGATGGGAGGCTAGGGTCATGTCTTCGGAGCGGTTTGGGGTCGGGGTCGGGGTCGGGGTCGGGGTTGGGGTCGGGGCCGGGGGCGGGAGGTAGTAGGGGTAAGTGGGCCCAGCGTGCCTCCAGGTTGCGAGTAGGGTCTTGGAATATAGGAACTTTATCCGGAAAGTCCGTAGAGTTAGTCAAGAGTCTTAGGAAGAGAAGGATTAATATAGCTTGTGTCCAGGAGACTAAATGGGTGGGCACTAAGGCGCGGGTAGTGGATGGGTATAAGTTGTGGTACTCGGGAGGCGGTAGGAATAGGAATGGCGTAGGCATCTTAGTTGATGAGGAGCTTCGGGAGCATGTGGTTGAGGTCACGAGGGTCAACGATAGGATGATGTTGATCAAGTTAGTCGTTGGAGGTTCTACTCTGAATATTATTAGTGCCTACGCGCCGCACGCGGGTTTGGAGGAGGAGGTGAAAGCGGGCTTTTGGGAGGCGTTGGACGAGGTGGTGAGAGGGATACCAAACTCGGAGAAGATTTTCATAGGGGGGGATTTCAATGGGCACATAGGGTCATCCCCTGGGGGTTATACCGAGGTGCATGGAGGTTTTGGTTTTGGGGAGAGGAATGCAGGAGGGGCGTCCCTATTGGGTTTCGCTAGAGCCTCTGGGTTGTGGGTAGCAAACTCAAGCTTCCCGAAAAAAGAGGAGCATTTGGTTACCTTTCGTAGTTCGGTGGCCAAGACACAGATTGATTTTTTGCTCCTTAGGAAGGGGGACAGAGGTCTGTGTAAAGACTGCAAGGTAATACCGAGTGAGAACCTTTCGACCCAGCATAAGCTCTTGGTGATGGACTTGGAGATTAGGCAGGAGAGAAGGAAGAAGAGGGTGGATGATCGGCCGAGAATTAAATGGGGTAGTTTGACTATGGGTAGTGCCGTAGAAACAGGGGAGAAGTTGATGACTTCGAGGGCGTGGGATAGCAGAGGGGATGCAGATAGTATGTGGGAGGCGACTTCCAGCTGCATAAGGGAGACAGCTAGTGAGGTCTTAGGTGTCTCGAGAGGACGATCTGTCAAGCATCAAGGGGATTGGTGGTGGAATGGAGAAGTAAAAGGGAAGGTGGAGGCAAAAAAAAGGGCGTACGCGAAGTTGGTTGAAAGTAAGGATGAGGAGGAGAAGCGAAAGAATAGGGGGGAGTACAAGATAGCTAGGAGAGAGGCTAAGTTGGCGGTTACGACTGCTAAGACGGCAGCTTTCGAGGGTTTATACGCTGCTTTAAAAGGTAAAGGCGGAGATAAGAAGTTGTATAGGCTAGCCAAGGCTAGGGAAAGGAGGGCCCGGGACCTTGACCAGGTGAAGTGCATCAAAGATGAGGATGGTAAAGTATTGGTGGAGGATGTGCTCATTAGGAAGAGATGGCAGACCTACTTCCATCGGCTCCTAAATGATGAGGGCGACGGACGCATGGTGTTGGGAGAGTTAGAGCATCCGGAGAGGCGCGGTGACTATGGATTAGAGCATCCGGAGAGGAGCGGTGACTATGGCTATTGTAGGAGATTTAGGGTAGAGGAGGTGAGAGGTGTTATTCGTAAGATGCATAGGGGTAGAGCGGCCGGACCTGATGAAATTCCGGTGGATTTTTGGAAATGTACGGGCAGCATAGGGATGGAATGGCTGACGGGGTTGTTCAATGTTATTTTCAGGACGGCGAAGATGCCCGGAGCTTGGAGATGGAGCACGATGATTCCATTGTACAAGAATAAGGGGGACATCCAAAATTGCAACAACTATAGGGGTATCAAGTTGTTGAGTCACACCATGAAGGTTTGGGAGAGAGTTGTGGAGCTGAGGTTAAGAGGAATTGTGTCGATTTCTGAGAACCAGTTCGGCTTCAGGCCAGGACGGTCGACTACTGAGGCTATTCATCTTGTGAGGAGATTGGTGGAGCAGTATAGGGAGAGGAAAAAGGATTTGCATATGGTGTTTATAGACCTAGAAAAGGCTTACGACAGAGTTCCCAGAGAGGTTCTTTGGAGGTGCTTGGAGGTCGGGGGGGTACCTATGGCATACACTGAGGTGATTAGGGACATGTATGATGGCGCAAAGACTCGAGTTAGGTCAGCGGGGGGAGATTCCGAGCATTTCCCTGTGGGGATGGGATTGCACCAGGGATCGTCCCTTAGCCCATTTTTATTTACCTTGGTGATGGATGTGTTGACGCGGCAAATTCAAGGTGAGGTGCCCTGGTGTATGTTATTTGCGGACGACGTAGTTCTGATTGAGGAGACACGCGAAGGAGTTAATGACAAATTGGAGGTTTGGAGAAAGACCCTGGAGTCTAAAGGGTTTAGGTTGAGCAGGACCAAGACAGAATATGTGGAGTGCAAGTTCAGTGAGGTGTCATATGTGACCGACGTGGAAGTGAGGCTTGATACGCATGTCATCCAAAAAAGAGATAGCTTCAAGTACCTTGGGTCTATTATCCAGGGTAACGGTGAGATTGACGAGGATGTGACCCATCGGATTGGTGCAGGGTGGATGAAATGGCGGCTAGCATCCGGGGTCTTGTGTGATAAAAAGGTGCCTCTCAAACTGAAAGGCAAGTTCTACAAAGTAGCAGTTAGACCGGCTATGTTGTATGGGGCGGAGTGTTGGCCGGTCAAGAACTCCCACGTTCAGAAGATGAAGGTGGCTGAGATGAGGATGTTGCGCTGGATGTGTGGGTTTACTAGGAGGGATAGGCTTAGGAATGCGGATATTCGAGAGAAGGTGGGAGTGTCTTCCGTGGAAGATAAGATGCGGGAAGTGAGGTTGCGATGGTTTGGGCATGTGTTGAGGAGAGGCGCAGAGGCCCCTGTTCGGCGGTGTGAGAGGCTGGCTATGGATGGATTTACGAGAGGTCGTGGTAGACCGAAGAAATATTGGAGAGAGGTGATTAGGCGGGATTTGGTGCAATTGCAGCTTACCGAGGACATGACCTTAGATAGGGAGGTGTGGAGGGCTCAGATTATCGTTGTAGGTTAGTAGGTTGGTTGGTTTCTTTGTAGGGAGGAGGGCGGGGTTTTGTTGTCTTTTTAGTAGTCGTAAGGCTTCACTTGAAGCTTTGGCGCCGGCTACTTGCTAGTGCCTTGTGTAGTAGATTTTTATTTTATTTTGTTGTATTGTAGTTTTGTGTTTATCTGCTGTTTTGTTTATTTGTTTTATCTCCTGGATTGCTTTGAGCCGAGGGTCTATTGGAAACAGCCTCTTTACTTCATTCTGGGGTAAAGGTATGGTCTGCGTACATCTTACCCTCCCCAGACCCCACTTTGTGGGAATATACTGGGTATGTTGTTGTTGTTGTTGTTGTATATCAAGTGTTTCAGTTTATCTATTTTACTATTTCCCCAAGAAAGCACCAAATCTCAAGTATTAAGTTTTTAGTGTTAACAGACTACACTTCAATAACACAAATTTAGGCCTAGACAATACAGAAATAGCAGACATTTTCAAGTTAGTAAGCAAATCCTTGCTAGAAGAGTTGCCAAATATATTGATATTAATAACTAAGGGGTCGTTTGGTTGGGAACAAGTTATCCCGTGATAATTAATCCTGGGATTAGCTATCCCGGAATTAGTTATCTCACCATGTATATGGGATAACTTATCCCATCACTATGGTATAAATGGTGGGATAAATAATCCTGGGACTAACTAATACCTCCAACGAAACACAGGATAAAATAATCCTGCATTTTATCCTGGGACTATTATACCTTATACCTCACACCAAACAACCCCTAAGAGTATGCAAAGACAGAATTCATAGGAAGATAGTGCAGGGATTTGAATATTTACCTAGAACAGTATGAACATAGTCAGAGTCCTCATTAACATCGAAAAGAGGGCCAGCTCCAAGGGCATAGGATAATGAGTCATTATGTTCGCCCAAATGATAGAAAACCTTAAGACAAAAAGAGCATGTGTGAGGATCAAAGAGAAAAAGTTCATTTTATGAAACAAAATCAGTTCTTTGTATAATATTAGTGTTGCCAAAGGCGCGCTTAAAAAACGTGTTGAGCGCTTCATCTCACTTAATGTGCGCTTTAGTATCGTCATCAAAGTTCTAAGGCATACTATCCCTTGCCAATGAGCATCTTCTGAAGAGGCGACACTAAACAATTGATATTTCACTTTATCGTAATGTTTATTTCAATTTCTTTGTCCATATATTTGTCATTCATACTTGTAATTATTAGTCTTGGACTAGACATATATATTTGCAATTTTTCTCCCTTTGAGCCTTTTTTTGTTAAAGTCCATGCTTTATTTGTGCTTAAAGCCCCGACGGACCTTAGAGTTTTTTTGCGCTTTTTGCTTTTGATAACATTGTATGATACCCCTCTCAATTTTCTTTTGCACTAACAATGATCTCGTAAATGAATTAAGGCTAGAGATTTTTGCTTTCTAATCTGCTCTGCAAAATAATTAATCTCCTCTCTTTTGAATGTGGTAGGGAGGCATTGATCCTAAACAAAAAAATTTAAAAAGAGACCTTCGAAGCAACTAATGCTGCTAATTGTCTTTGGTCAAACTCTTCATCCTCGTACAAGCTTTCTCTGCAAACAATTTTAAAAAAAAAATTAGAGATCATAAAACACAAAAGGAATACACAATCAATCAACAAGGCCTTAATCCTAAATTATAGATCACGAGTACAACAGGAAAGGTAAAGCATATGAATTTGGATAAGGCACAGCTTACATGCAACATCCTAGACACTTCAGTAAACAAGAGTAACAAAGCTCCAGCAATACATTATCTTAACTTGCACCCTCAACCCAGATTAATTAATACATAGTCAAAGGTTGAGCTTGATCAATTTTTCAGTGTCCATAAGTTAATTGATCTTTACTCAACAAGATATTTGGTGTCATATGCTCCCAAGGCTTTGGTCTAGTTGTTAAAGCACAACGCATAATGTGTGGGGTTAGGCACAAGAAACAAGTTCATATACCCTGTCGCAAAGAGAAGCAAGCATGGTATTTGAGTGGAGAAGGATAGAGACGCCACTGATCCTTGTGAATTTCTAGGTTCTCAAAGGGGAAAAAGAATTCGGTGTCATAAATATAAAGTGAATCCCAAGCTATCAATTAAGCTTTTGATCAGCACAATCAAAATTTATGTGAGCTAGCTTTAACAAATAAAAATAACAAACATGATGAAAACTTTGAATATCATTTAAATAGTGAATCAGGGGAGATCATGTATCTTTAATTTAGGTCAACACCAACACCCTTACTTAAATGGAGATGCTTCCAAAAAAAAAAAGAATAGATAACACCAGGACATAAAAATGCATACCTATGGAACAATAGGAATCAGTTCCAAACCATCTGCAAAATAAGGCAAAAGGGCCATAGCAGTAGGCTAAATGACATATTCACTGGTAGTTACAGTGAAACATGACAAAATCTGATGCCAGATATCTGGGAAAGGAAAAGAATTTATGCCAAACATCTGGGAGACCGGGTATGTTGTTGTTGTTGCCAAACATCTGGGAGACAAGGAAAGGTAGGAGTGACCTCCGTGGTGGATAAGATGAGGGAAGCAAGGCCGAGATGCTTCGGGCATGTGGGTGGATAAGATGAGGGAAGCAAGGTCGAGATGCTTCGGGCATGTGAAGAAGAGATGCACAAATGCCCAAGTGAGGAGGTAGTGATGAGGTGTGAGAGGTTGGCTATGGTGGGTCTGAGGAGAGGTAGAGGAGACAGGTCGTAGAAGTATTAGGGAAAGTGATTAGAAAGGACATAGACATGACCCTAGATAGAAGGATTTGGAGGTAAAGGATTAGGGTAGAAGGTTAGTAGGTACCCGAGCATTGTCTAGTTTCCTTACCAGTATTATTATGATTACTCCCCTACTATCGTATTCTTTGGGCAGACCCTGGTGTCAAAAGGTTTCAAGTTGAGCATGACCAAAATTGAATATTTCGAATGCAAGTTTGTAGACGTGTCTCATGTGGCGGACGTGGACGTGAGACTTGACACACAGGTCATCCCCAAGAGAGGAAGTTTCAAGTACCTGGGGTCGGTATCTAGGGTAATGGGGAGATTGACAAGGATGTCACTCATCGTATGGGGTGAATGAAATGGAGGCTCACATCCAGTATCCTGTGTAATAAGAATGTGTCCCCTAGTCTGAAAGGCAAGTTCTATAGAGCGGTGGTGAGACAGACTATGTTTTATAGGGCGGAGTGTTGGCTAGTCAAGAACTATCATGTCCAGGAAATGAGTGGTAGAGATGAGGATGATGAGGTGGATATGTGCGCATACCAGGAGAGATAAGATTAGGAATGAAGTTATTCACGACAAGGTGGGAGTGGCCTCGTGGAGGAGAATATGCGGGAAGTGAGACTGAGATGGTTCGGGCATGTGAAGAGAAGATGTGCAGATGCCCCACCCAATGTTTTTGCTTGTATACATGCATGCATTTTGTACACTATTGTGGAATAAAGTTCTTCCTTACTGATAGAAAAATATCTTTTTCATATTTGTGCATACTTGCAAGGATACAATTCCATTACATAATATTACTTTATGTGTACTTTATTACTTTTTGTAACTTGCGTAAAATTGCAAATTTAATCCTGAGATTAGACCATTACCTAGTTAGCTATGTTGCTCTGACCCTTCAAAAATATCGACGGGTGTGTGGCGGATACTCCAAAAGTATGCATTTTGGAGAATCCGACTTGGGCGCAACTTTGGAGAGTTCGAGCAACAGGGTAGCTAGACCTTGAAATTCAATGTCGGAAAAATTTATGAGATGGAGGGCATATAACATTTGTTGGGCATCCCAGAATAATTCAACATGCTAATGAAATCTTAAGGATGACGAGGGAGAGTGAATTATTGATGATTTTGAACAAATATCTAGTGTATTAAGATGATACTGTCAATGATACTTGCAATACATTTACCAAGTTGGTTATCTTTATTTTATTTTATTTTATAATAACCAAGAAATTTGTTGCTTCTAGCTTCGAAACTGTCTATGGATAATGTGCTTGCTCCTCTACCCTTCTCCATCTAAATATCTTTGAATCACCAGCTACGATTCGAACATGTGACATGAGCCTACGACACATTCCGCGCTATACTACCTTTATCATTGAACCAAAGTCCTAGGGCCAAGTTGGTTATTTATTTTATTCCCCGGGAAGTGGAAAAAACATGTATATGACCCAACAACCAATCAAAAAAATGTACCATATGCCCCAACAACTGGCTAAAGCCAGCTCATAGCTTAGTATCCTGACAAAAAGGCGGATTAAAGAATGCTGAAGTATCCACGCTCTTCAAATCCTCTTTTTTACCAAACATGCCGAAACAAAATAAGCTTTAGGAAGTTCAACAAGTACTTCGGAGAGATTTTTCTCTTGTATTGAGCCTTATGTTTAGCTCCTTGCGTCCTTGTGAGCTTCGTTTGTAATATTTGGTCGCTGAGAGCAATGAATTCAACCACCTTATGATCGAAAATAGATTTCACATGTATTGTAGAAAAAGAATGGTCTCGCTTCAGCTTATGCATCTTCTCACTATAAATTGATAGTTGGCATTGTCTAACAATCATTAAACAACAGATAATAGTTATAAGGATTTATTTTTTATTTTACTATTCGCTAAATATTCTTTTTGATTTTTATTTTTTTTGCAAATGTAGTGTCCAATGCACACCCTAGAGAAAAAGAAAAACCCACCAACCATCAGTAAGTTTTTAATGAAGAATGCAAATTGAGATACATTCCTCGAACAAGAAAGCCAGAAGGTGACTTAACTACTTTTGTTAATTTATTCTACTCTCACAGGCGATCTATTGCTTCATGAACAATGAGGAATTCCTTCTACAACCGCAGGGCTTGCTGGCTCTCCTCCAAATAGAAGGCAGGATAGTTTTTTATATAGTCAGACTCATTATTACTACAATTATACTTATGTAGTGAATTAAACTGATTCTCCAATATGTCATGAGCAGAGGAATCCCCATATTCTTTAAAGCCGATAACTCAATTAAACTTAGAAACAAAATGCCAGAACCTTGGGAGTTGGGAGAGACATAAGGTTAAGACAAGAACATGGAGGAACAAAATCAACCAAACAACATATAATTGCACAATTCCAGCTAAAAGTCTTCCATTTTACATGGTTCCTGCTAAAAGTCTTCCACTTTACACAATTCCTTATCATAAAATTGTCTCTTCACTTTAAGAAAAGAACATCAATTATCAACAATAAAAGGGTAAATGCTGCAGCTTTTCTACTTTCCTCCAATATTGGCCCCCAAAGTTACAGTCTTTTTCATTCTTCTTTTTGTCACTTTGATTGCTGAAACGCACACAATCATATTCTTCTAAAAAACGAAAGAGAAAACAAAACACTTTCTTTCAAAGCTCTACAGGTTTGACACGTGTGGAAATAGACTACAGTTATAACCTCAATTACTGTCTTTGGAGGAAAGATCATAATAGGGTGTAGTTCTAATCACGGCATTTTCTTAATTTTGAGTGGTTTCCATTTATCTCTTGAAATCAGTACAACAATTAAAACATTTAGAGGAAATACTAGTATACAAATAACACTAATTGTTCAAAAATTATACAAATAACACTAATTAATTGTTCAACAATAAAAGTGTAAATGCTGCAGCTTTTCTACTTTCCTCCAATATTGGCGCCAAAGTTAGAGTCTTTTTCATTCTTTCTTTTTGTCCCTTTGATTTCTAAAAAACACACAATCATAGTCTTCTAAAAAAATGAAAGATAAAAAGACCACTTTCTTCAAAAGCTCTACAGGTTTGACACATATTTGTGTTGAAATAGACTCTACTGAATAATATTACAGTGTTTGGTTTATACATGAATAACTTCAACTCCTAACCAGCTACCAAATGTAGTATTACTTATGCAACCTACATAACTCATCTCCAAACCAGCTACCAAACGACCCATTAGTACATGGATTAGTTACCTCTTTACTAGCTACCAAATGACTCCTAATTTTTCAAAAAATTATACACTATTGTACAAATAACACTAATTAATTGTTCAACAACGTAAATAGTTTAACATTCTGCTACTGTTTACACAATTCAATATCACAAAACAAAAGGAAATACTAGTATATAAATAACAGTAAGGGGTCGTTTGGTAGCTAGTTAGAATTATGCAGGTATTAGTAAAACAGTTATTAGTTATGCGGGTATTAGCTATTCCATCTTCTACCCCACATAAAATAATATACCAATTCCCTCATAACTTATACATGTATTAGTCATGCCGGTTTCTAAATTACAAACCAAAAGTTGTATTAATTTTATACATGAATATTAGCTTACTTCCTGACTAGCTATCAAACGTTATATAACATATACAGGAAATTAATACATGAATAACTTGCTTCTTTACTAGCTACAAAAAGGGCCCTAATTCAAAAATTATACAACAATTATACACTAATTATACAAATAACACTAACTAATTGTTCAACAATGTAAACAATTTTACATTCTGCTACTGTTTACACAATTCAATTGCACAAAACAAAAGCAAATACTAGTATTATACAAATAACACCAATTGTTCAAAAATTATACAACAATTATACAAATTACACTAATTAATTGTTCAACACTGTAAACAGTTTTACACAATTCAATTGCACAAAACAAAAGGAAATTCTAGTATACCAATTGTTCAAAAATTATACAACAATTATACACTAATTAATTGTTCAACAATGTAAACAGTTTTACACAAATACTAGAATTATACAAATAACACAAATGCAATCGAAGCTTACTGATGGTTTATACATGAATAACTTAACTCCTAACCAGCTACCAAACGTAGTATTACTTATGCAGCCTGTATAACTCATCTCCAAACCAGCTATTAAATGACCCCTAATCATGGATTATACCCCTTTACTAGCTACCAAACAACATTGTTGGACAATTTAAACAGTTTTACACAATTCAATTGCACAAAACAAAAAGGAAATACTAGTAGTATACAAATAACTCTAATTGTTCAAAAATTATACACTAAGTATACAAATAACACTAATTAATTGTTCAACAATGTAAACAGCTTTGCACAATTCAATAGCACAAAACAAAAAGTAATTACAACGCCACGGTTATCAAAAGAAAAAGTGTTTAGGGGCAATTTTGTATTTTTCTCAACCTTTTTCCATAGAACAAGAAATCCAAAACTTTTGCACTTCTCACTCTCTTCAATTTCAGTCCTTCTCCCACCAGCAACAAGTACAAATGGAAAGAAATCACCTTTTTTTCGTAATGTATCATATCATACTATATTGTGCTGTTTTATTTTAATGAATATAATGTTTGTATAAAATTGTTCTCGGCGTTATATAATTCCACATATCAGTAATTATACAACAATTATACACTAATTAACAATAACACTAATTAATTGTTCAACAATGTAAACAGTTTTACACAAATACTAGTATTATACAAATAACACTAATGCAATCGAAGCTTACATGAGAGTAACTGATGTAGAAATCTCCGGCCAGAAGTAATCAACAAATGCATTGAGATTAGTGAGCGCGTGGAGCTTCAACTGTGGGTGATTTTCATTCAGCATAGCCAGTAGACCACCGGCGGAGCTCACCGTAGCCGCCATCGTCAGCTGTTGTAAGGTTTTAGGGTTCCGATCTGTGAGAAAAAACTAGGGTTTTTTTGAGGGAAGAGAGCAAGTAGAGAGAAAGAAGGAGGACTGAAATTGAAGAGAGTGAGAGTTCAAAAAGTTTTGGATTTCTTGTTCAATGGGAAAAGGTCGAGTAAGAAGACAAAATTGCCCCTAAACACTTTCTTTTTTTTTAATGACCGTGATTTTCGAGTCAACTTTCGCGTGTCTCGATTAATTTTATTGGACATATACAGATGAGAAGAAATCACCTTTGTTTTTCGTAATATTTTGTATCATATTGTATTGTGTTGTTTTATTTTGATGAATACATTTGGATAAGATTGTTCTTATCGTTATATAATTTCACATATTAGTAATTTAAAAAATAAATATATAAAGATAAGTAGGGTACGAATAAAGCTATATAAAAAATTTAGAATAAAGGATAACACTAGAAATTTTGAAAAAGAAGAAAGGCTGAAATTGAAGAGTGAGTTCAAAAGTTTTGGATTTCTTGTTCAATGGGAAAAGGTTGAATAAGAAGACAAAATTGCCCCTAAACACTTTCTTTTGTTTTTGGAAAGGTTTTCGGATCAACTTTCGCACGTCTCGACTTATTTTATGGGATACTTATCACCTCCCAATAACAGATAAAAATGGAAAGAAATTTACCTTTGTTTTTCGTAATGTATTATATCATATTGTATTGTGTTATTTTTTATTTTGATGAATATAATATTTGGATAAGACTGTTTTTGTCGTTATATAATTCTACATGTCAATAATTTAAAGGAGAAACATATAAAATAAGTAGGGTAGGGATAACGCTATATAAAAATTTAGGATAAATAATAAAACTAGTGTTTTTGAGAAAGAAAGACTGAAATTGAAGAGAGTGAGAGTTCAAAAAAATTGGATTTCTTGTTCATTTGGAAAAGGGTTGAGAAAAAGCCAAAATAGTCCCATAAATTTTGAGTATTAGCTCAAAATCATCAATAGTCTTTCGTATTGATCAAACACTTACCCCTCCCCCCTGCCTCTCGTATCTGTTGTTTAAATATATTTTTTATTAGGATCAAACACTTATTATCATGTCAAAAGTTATAGCTGATAGCAAGAGTATAACTTTATTTCTTAACTAAAATTCATCAAATTACAAGCGTCATACTCGATCATGACTCTGATCCTGGCCACCCAACCCCCTTGTGAGTCTTGACATAGGCAAGATATTGGATGTTACCCAACAATCTCCCTCCTAACACCTGCTATCATGCAACATGTTGTACTTGCAATTGGGAATCGACTCTATGATCTTTACTCTGATACCACTTGTTAGAATATAATCAAGCAATTACCATCATGCCAAAAGTTATAGTCGATGCATGCACAACTTTATTTCTTAACTAAAGCCACCAAGCAAGGGTCATGTTCGAACATGGCTCTGACCTAGACCACCCCAATCCCTCCGTGAACCTTGACAGGCACGATGTTAGCTTTACCCAACAGTTTTTCTAAACAAAATTTTACAATACTCACTATAAGTTTTTTTTTTTGTTATGGAAGAATCCATCATAAATTCGCGTGTGACACTATCAATTCTTTTTTGTGACAAATATAAAATTGTTATCGATTTTGCCCTTACTAATGAATTACGTCATAAAACTATCAAAAATTCGTTATGATATATTATGTGGATTCATCATTTTTTTACCCTCATTAGAAACTCCCACCTCTTTTGCTCCCTTGGTGACTCGAACTTACAACCTTCTAATTGGAAGTGAGGGGTACTTACCATTCGAGCAACTCCCTCTTGTCAATTATGTGGATTCGTCATAAATAACCTATTTCAAAATTTCCTTTTTTCCAGATATGCAAGTCGATGCTGCCATGGTGAAGGTACCATTGAGAAAAATGATGTTAAGGAAATTACAACAATTTGATTGTGCTACAGTTCCATGTGATACCACTGCTACATGTCAATTGTATGGTTGCACTGCCCCTTGTTTTACTGCTTTTGAAGTTCACAGATGTGCCCTATGGTAATACACACACACACAAAAGTCACGTAAATATTAAGAGTTTAAGTTATATATACTATCAATATAAAGAGTTTTTATATCGTCGGGTCAACTGCTATAACAATATACTTCTGATATCATGGTTACAATTAATTATTTGGAAAACCTTTTAGTAATTTTTACTCATATTGTCATACAATGTGTCAAATCTCTTAATCAGAGGTATCGGGTTTGAGACTTGAGTATGGACAATTTCTTGATAGGGAGCGCTTTCTTCGAATTAAAGGTGTCAACTGGGCCGGTTCAATCCGGACCGGACCGGTTAGACCGGCCCAAATAATAAACCGGACCGTTACAGCTGCAGACCGGACAAGGGGACCGGGTTCGGGGGCTGGATCATGGGTTGGGCCGTCCAGACCTGGCAACCCGGTAGACCGGCCCAGGTCTAAGACCGGACCTGGCCCACCGGTGCACCAGACCGGTCCAGCCCGTTAAGATTTAAATTTTTTTTTAATATATTGCATGTTAGCAGTTGGGCGGGAGTGGACGACTGGTCAGCCTGACAAGGCACATGGGCTTGTCACCAGCAGACCTAAATCAGCCTTTTCAAGCCTACTATTTGTCATGTTGATTGACATTTGACAATGCAATTTGCAAATGCATTGATTTAAAATTTAAATCATTAAATATTATAGTACTCAATGTATCAGAAGTAATAATAGTACGTACTATGTGTGTATTGGAGTAGGTGAACCAGTTATATTCATCAGATTAAATTTAACACACAAAAAAAAATTTGGACCGGACCGGCTAACCCGGTCCAAAAGAATTACACGGGCACGGGCTGGGCCGGCAAGCCTTTTTGCCAAAATGAGACCGGACCGGACCGGCCCAATAACACCAAACCCGGACCGGCCCAGTACTGAAAACCGATTTTTTTTAAAATTGGGTCGGGTTGACCCGGACCGGCCCAGTTGACAGCCTTACTCCGAATGGGTCATACGCGATGCAAATTCGAATATAGTCGTTCCAATATGAATATCGAACCTCGGGTAAAAAAAAACACCTAGTGCGAACAACTTTTTATTCCTTGGTAGTGTCCACTTGTTGTTTGCTCGAATTTCCTTTTATTCCCAATCCTTGCTTTTTTTATCTTCAAGTTTGAAATTGAGACACAATTGGGGTTATAAAGACTAGTCTTCGACCGAATGAATTGACAAAGCATCACTACTTTATGACCTTCTTTTAATTTTTTGGGTCATAAAGGATATGGTGAATGGTGATGTACATCGATCTCTCTTCTAACCACACACAAAATCGATTGAGAATCTAATCATCTGTTAAATAGGAAACAAACTAATTGAGTTGGGCAAGTTGGACGGGACGTTCATATCACAAAATCTTTCTCTAGTCAAGAATTCCATTATTAATCGAATATTAGGATAGAGTGAAGATTAAGTCAATCTCAATTAAAAAAAGATAACTTATTACAATTACAAATGTGAACAAATGCTTTCTCATTAGATTATTTTAACAAAAAAAAAGTTTATGTCAACCTACTCTTCGATTTTTTCTTCTATTTTCTCTATTTTTGCAATTTCTCTCTCACTCTCTCTCACACACACAAAAATCGATCGAGAATATTATTATCTGTTAGGTGAGCTAATCGACTGGCTGAGTTAGACGGCTCATCCATGTTACAGTTACTTTCTCTAGTACAAAATTTCATTATTGATCAACACTAAGGTTGATGGATCAAAAAGACCTAGTCAATCTCGATTAAAAAAATAAAATTTATTGCAATTATACGAATGTGAACAAATACTTTCTCATTAGATTATTTTGACCAAAAAAAAGTTTATGTCGATCTACACTAAGATATTTCTTCTAGTTTCTTTATTTTTGCAATATAATACATCCAATTAACCCCACCCTCTTGTAATTGATGACTCATATATATTGGAAACGCGATCGTTGTCATAATTGACCCCAATAATTAAAATTAATAAGTCTTAATTAAAATATACCCCAATTGATGTTATTATAAGGTCAAAATTATGGATAGCCATCATGAAACTTCAAGGAAGTGATCATGGCATGGACTCCAACAACCTTTTCTCCAATAAGTGTGTGTCTATCTATATATATGATGATTAAGCAAAGGGAGTTGATCAATATAGATTCAGCATCATTCCATAGCAATACTAATTAACAGAAAGATGGTAAGTTATTCTTCTCATTAATTAATAGTAACTTTCCTTTTCTGTCTTATATTCCCAATTCGATCATCTTTACTTGTCACGTTTCACTTTTTGAGAATCAAACTGTATGAATTTTGATCAATATTTTAAGATGTATATTTTAATCATATTACTTTGAGAAGGATTGCAACATTTTAAGATGTATTTTCATGGCCCCGGTTTGGCCATGAAAACCAAATACCAAACTGGAGTTGGAGTTGAAGTTGTGTTTGGCCATGAATATAAATTGGAGTTGTTTTTGATTTTTTGAGAGAGAAGTGAGAGTGAAAAAGTTGAAATTTCAAATTCCGGAATTCAACTTGAAGTTGAATTCTGAAATTTTCCAAAATTTTATGGCCAAACACCTTTTCCGGAATTCAACTCCGAAAAAAGCAAAAATTTTCCATGGCCAAACGCCCACTACAGTATTTTTCGTATAGTTTTTGCATATCTAATTTTAGATTTAAAATATTACAGTAATCTAATTCAATTTTCTGTTTCAAAGATAATTAGCCAATTTGACTCTCCTGAAACGAAACATGACAAGTAAAAGTGAACGGAGGAAGTACTATTTGATTTTTTTGAAAATTATTTCTAACAACTAATCAAATGTTAATTAATCACTTAATCAGAGTGTGTGGATCGGGGCAACAGAGCTTTCAATTACATGGATGAACAATTCTGAGTATTGGAAATGGAATTATCTTCATGACTCTGGGTATTTCTTTTTTTTCTTTTCATACTCCTTAAAAAGTTTTTGGTTTGTGAGTATTTATGGTTCGATTTGAGTCGATTCTTGATTAAAATCAAATTTAATTAAATATAATAAATATTTATCGATTTCCTTAAGTATACATTTTTCTTTAATTTTTTCCGAGAACTCTCCTATGTCATTTTCAACTGGTGGTTTCCACAAATTCACCTCCCCACTCCCCAAAAATAATTAGTTGACTTGTCATGTTATATTTTCTTGAAAATATATTTTGCTTACTTATCAAACATTAAAATATAGTTATCATATTTTTCATATTAGTATTAATTGTTATTACTATTTTCTTATTATTTTATTTTTCAATTTTAGTATTACATGTTATTTCATTTACTTTAGATATCGTATTACACTCAGTATGTTGTTACTGTTGTACTGTTATTTCTTTTACTCTGGTTGCCCTTACTATTTCAACTGGCATTATTTTTTCCTTGGTTATTTTCATCACACCTTGGACTATATTCTTCAAACCTGTTTTGAATTTTTTTTTTTTTAGTCGAGGGTCTTCGAAAATAACCTTTCTACCTAACAATAATAAAAATAATTAAGGTCTCTATAGGTCGCACTCCCCCCAAATCCCACTTGTGGGATCACACTAGGTATGTTGTAGTTATTATTGAATTATGATCCCCTTTTAGCCTATTCAGCCCAAGTAACTTTTGGATGGATCATTAGTATGTCGATTTTTATTATAATAATCTCAACTCATTTTGATCTGCTCAAATTCAGCTCAACACGCTCATTGGACATCCCTAGGATAGTCTGTTCTGCCTATTTTTTCATATGTCTGATGTTTTTGATGCTGTCTGTCCTGATCATGCCTTTCGTGTTGTAAATAAAGTCAGTCCTAGTATAGTAACACCCCCCCCCCCCCCCCGGCCAGTTTTTCTTAGCTATGGTTCTTTTTTAGGGACTTAATTCTTGCTAAATCGGACAATCTTTACGTTTAATAGAGCCTTAGTAGAATAATGACGTTTCTCAATAATGAATTGCTACCTAGCTCTTGACTCACTTAAATCAGGGGAGGAACTAGAAGCCCGGGTACGTACGGGTTCGGTCGAATTCAAGTAACTTTTGTTCAAACAGTACTGTATTTTTATCAAGAAATTCATTAAATATGTATAGATACTCAGTTATTAACACTTGAAATCGTCGCTAGCTATGAAATTCAGAACCCACAAAATTAAAATTCTGGGCTCGCCTCTGACTTAAATATATATTGTGCCACAGTATGGAAGTTGCTGAGCTACTCATGGTATGTTGGCTTGACATTTCTGGAAAGATAGACACAAAACGTCTTACAAAAAAGACTAGTTATGCAGCATATTTAGTTTTCAGGTTAGCAGATGATCATAGTGACCTTGAAAGAGCCATTGCATCTGTTAGATTTGTGAAGGAAAAAATAGAGGACACTGGTAATAAAGAGGGCTATACTGTTTTCGTCTCGAAGACAAAGGAGGAAGATGGAGAAAATGGAAGATTTTCGCATGTTAGAAGAGATGGATGGATGGAAATAAAGCTTGGTGAATTCTTCAATGACTTAGGTGAAGATGGTGAAGTCGAAATGAGGTTGATGGAAACAGATGATGCTAAATGGAAAACTGGTCTCATCGTTAAGGGCATTGATATTCGTCCAAATTAATATAAGCCTATAGTTACTGGCATGGAAAATATATATCGAGTTGATTTCTCAAACTAATAGTTGTTATACCAAAAAGTCAGCTTTCTATCTATAGCTAGTGAGCTAGGCCTTTATAATTTCTATTCCACATGTTCTTTGTGTTTGTCTTTTTGTATTGTTATCATGTGTTGTCAAGTGTAATAAGTTCATGTCTTATGGTTGATTTTTGTATCTTATTTCAAAAACAAAATAAGAGATTCTACTATTTCTACTAGTTAAATTTAATGGTAAGTATATTATGATATGTTAAATTATAGTCATAACACATAAACGTGCTTTTTAACTTGATGCTAATTTATATTTATGCCTTCCAATTTTCGATGTGCACAAGTAGACACTTAAATTTGTATAAAGTTGAACAAGTATACACGTAAGACGCCATGTAAGATGCTATATTGCCACGTAGAGCGCCACGTAAAATGCATGTGTCTATTTGTTCAATTTTCTATATGTTTAAGTGTCTACTTATGCACATCCAAAGTTGAAGGACATAATTGCTAACTGAGGCCAAGTTAAAAGACACATTTATATATTATGCCTAAATTATATTGTAAAAAATTATTACACTGTCAGTGTATATAATTTAAATTCTTTAGACTATGTGTTTAACTGATCGATATACATCGATAATGTAAGAAAATATTTACACTGTCGAGTTATCCGAAATATATGTATAGATAACCCTCCACAAGGAAAGGTGGAATTTTTAATCTTCAACATTTATGTGTAAATAGAGTTCGACAGGACCCAGTAATTTTGGCTCAAACTTGTTAAAGGAGGATTTTTCACCAAAAACTACTTGCAATATCAATGACCAAACGGGTTCTTAATTCAAAGTATATTAACCTTTTGACTTTTGTATTATTTTCGATGAACCTTAAACACACCATATAATAATGATTAACTATAATCCATGTAAAATATGCATAAATAATTTCACCAAAAACCAAATCGAAAATGGTTTAATATATATTTAAATATATTCACACATATATTGATAACAACATGTTAACACCACCTCTTCTTTAGTAACATAATAAGCAAAGAGGCAAATTATTGTAGTTAATTTTAGGTCATGGTGCATCAACATATAACAATATTCATCCATTATTAACAGGCAAATTAGGTGGCCTAGGATTTGGACCACTTGGGACATCATGAGCATCAACAATATATTGTTGATCACTTGATATTTTGTGAGGATTATTAACTACCATTGTGGATTTTTCATTTGATGATGATAATGAATTATGACCCAAAAAATCGACAGGACGAGTAGCTGAAATCATCCATGGATAATTCAAGAGTAACCCAAGGAAGAAAAGAGGAAGAAGAGTTGATTTTTCCATGATAAGAAGTTGAAAAATTAACACCAAATTAATAACCCTAGCTAGGAGATGAATATGATAAGTGAGAAGAAAGTGAAATATATTGTTGCTAGCTAGGTGAAAATGTTAGTGGAAAAAGAATCAAATTTATAGGACAAGAAAAATGTATATGGTTAGTATTATGATAAGGAACGTAACTTGTCAAGTTTTCAAAGCAATAAATATTAAGTGGGCTATGAAGAGTCGCAATACTTAGTAACTTAGGGTATGAGTCAGTTTTCACGCACCTCGATTAATTTCACGGGATACCTGTCACCTTTTACCAGCAACATGTACCAGGTAACTCGATTTACTAAGGTTAGAACTGATGAGAAAAAATCACCTAGCGTTTTTATCTCCATTGGGATTTGAATATGAGACCTCGTGGCTCTCAACCACTTCATTGACCACTCGGTCATGATCGATCTCTAGTCATCAAGGTAAATTATTCAAAATCCAATCAAGTGTACCATTTAGTCTTTTAGTAGCATATGTGTCAGAAAATAATATTATACCGATTTAGAAATTAAATATATACATAAAATACCTAACTTTACGGAGAGAATATACGACGGGTGATTCACATGCCTCACATTTTAGCCTATAAATTCGATCATGCGTGTATTATATACGTGATATGCACGTAATATACATTCTCGCAGTAAATCATGTCGAGTTCATCTCTGCATTTTGACTCCAAACTAATCCATATTACTTTCAATTAATCTTCCTCAATTTATTTTTGTATTAGCTGTTTTTCCAATAAATTTCAACCACACCCACTCAAGAAAATAATGATTAAATAGGATTTTATAGGCTAATCGCTTGTAAATATTTTCTAAATTGTTATATATTTCTGAAATTTTCTCAAGAATTTATATCTTGTAGAATTGATTACTATATCCTATAAGTTAAAAGATTTATCTAACTCTTTAAACTATCTTGAACACTTATAATGACATCCATGCTTTTCAAAGACAATATTCAGACTTGAGCTCGAATCGCTCGATAAATCGAAGGATAAATTACATAATTAATCAAACATCCTTACCATAACTACATAATATCCCACTACTTTAAAATAATTACATATATCTCACTAGATTGTATTTTTCATACCAAAACGTGTATCCCAACATTTTCCTATTATTTCGCCCCAAATCACTCCTTCCCTCAAATCTCTCCAGCTTCTCTCTCAAATCTCTCTCACTAATCAAAATTTTCACAGATTTTATCTCGATATTTTGTTTCCACAAACTTTCATCGTCATCTCCAGTAGAGGAGGGAAAATTCATCGAAGCGGACAGTGGTGAAGCTGTCCAGGCCAAATAGTGGTGGCGCCACCACCGTACACGATGGCAAGAATGGTGACAGATTCACCCGGGCTTGATTCCGCCATTGAAGAGACCTTTTAAGTTTTTTTTTTCAAGATTCTCGGATTTTCAGACACCCATTAACAACATACTTCCATGGATAGCAGTCAATCAAATTTTTTTGGGCAAAATCCAAAAACTCCCTTTTCAGATTTACCCATTAATTTTGAACGGGAAGAAGAATCCTTGGATCAAGAAACTACAGTATCTGCTAAGGAAAAGGACACAAAATCAGAATGCAGAAAGTAGTCCTAGGAACACATTGTTGTCTAGGAACAATGAAGTGCCTTCTCCGACCTTTGTTCCGGCTGTTAGAGACTTTGAAGAAGAAGACTTTGCTGAAAATAGATCCAAATTTAGAAACGATCAAGTCAAAATGAATGAATTGCACAAAAATTTGAAATCAAGAACAAGGGACTCAAACCCAGATGTTATTTTCAAGTGTTACCAACTTGTTACCATGTATCCAGTGTTATTTTCCATGTATCCAATTATACATATATCTATCTGAGTTGTAAATGTGTGACTTTTGTAAATTTAAAGTTTCAAATCAAAACAAAGCAATACGTATCCAGGGATAACATTGTAAGCAAATCTTGTGTTACATGTATCCAAGATTAATTCATGTTAACATGTATCCCAATACTACTGTAACCTGCTATTTGAGATGTTGGTAACATGTATCCTTAACACTGTTACAATGTATCTAAGCTTACAAACTTGTATCCAATATTAACATGTATCCAAGTATACCTATATCTATTTGCTGTTTAGATGGGTATCCTTAGATATTGGGAAGTATCTTAACACTGTTATAATGTATCCAAGCTTATAATCTTGGATACAGTGTTAACAGTGTATCCAAGTATACCTATTGTTGTTTGCTGTTTAAATGTGTATCCTTAGATATTTGAGATCTATTATTACATGTATCCTGTATAATGGAGTTACTTGCTTGTTTGATGTGTATCCAGTAATTTTAAATTGAAATTTGAATTCTCCAGTTGTTGTGGAGATGAGGATACTGCAGATTTACTCCTCATTAATTGTAAATCTGTTATTTTCTTTTAAAGCTCCCTAATAGTAATAGATTTACAATTAATGATTTACTCCTCATTAATTGTAAATATTTTATTTCCTTTTAAAGCTCCGTAATAGAAACAAATTTACCATTAATGAAGAGGTTATATGTATCCAGGATACACGAAAATACAAAGGATACACGCCTTTCCTTTTTTAAACTACCGGGGAAAATGTAATATTTTAAAATAGTGGGATAAAACGTAATTAGGGACCAAACTACTGTGTTTTATGTTGTTTACACTAAATTGAACCCGCTTTTGGGAAGGGAACAACAATTGAAAACACCTGCAAAATTCTCACTGGATCTCGATTATTATTAACAACAATGATTATTCATTTAAGTTTTTTTTATAGAAGTAAAATAGAATTAAAAAATATCGTTATTGTTGTGAACTTTCCTAGTTTTAGGGCATTATCTTACTATATTAGTAATTGTTTATCTTCTTCACTATCTTCCGAATGACTTTAAGAATGTATATTATAGATATTAAAGACATTTTCTATGATCAAAAGTCAATGAATTTACCCTTATGAACTTCTTCTATTTCCTTTTGGTTATATTTATATTAGTATCAAATTTCCAAATATAACATTGGTATAGACTTTTAGGAATACAACAATTAATTTTTAGCTAATTAACAAACCATAAAATACAAAACCATTTAATCACGGTTGTTTATACATTGTTTAAGTTAGAGTCTGTTTTTGTTAGTATTATATTATAACACTCCAATGTATTAATTGAAGCAGCATTATCCACTCATGACGCACGTATCGTTTAAATTATAATAATTCTATGTAAAAAGAAATATTATCCCTTTCGTTTTGACTTATGTGACATACTTTTTTTTTTAGCCAATTAAAAAAAAGATACATTTCTGAATTTGAAATATTAACTTGACACTTCTCATTTTATCCTTAATGAGAAGTTTTTATAACCACATAATGTTATGGGAGGTCTAAGGTTACACGTTTAAAATATTATGACATACTTAAGCATCTTAATTGCTTAATTTTTTGAACTTCGTACTGTTTAAACTATATCACACTTGACCAAATATTAGGGGTGGCAATATTGGGCGGGCTGTGTTAAATTTGAACGGGTCAAAATAGGTCAAAATAATAAACGGGTCAAGATCCAACCCAACCCAAATTTGCTTGGATCAAAACGGGTTAGATAACGGGTCATAAACCCAACCCCTCTAATTTTTATTAAGTTTTAATTGCATTATATATTTTTTATATAAATTTTTAATGGCTAATAAAATTATTTTCTTTATTATGACTATATATAACATATAAAAAAATAAAATAAAATATTTTGACAAGATCTCTCATGAGCCTATTTGGGTTACATATCAACCCAATTTTTAATGGGTTGAAATGAATTGGATTGAAATGGATTAACCTAACAAATGAGTAGGTCAATACCTAATCCAAACTTAAATGGATTAAACGAGTTGAATTTGATTTTGCCACCCCTCCCAAATATCACACTCACTCATGTGTTGCTCTCATTCCCAAAGTCTAGTCCCTATCAGACTTCTCTCAATTAATGAGGCCTATTAGCCTCTGTAATGTCTCCAATAAAACCATCTCTAAAATTTGGACAATGAGAATGGCCCCTTTATTACATAAACTCTTTTTAAAGAATAAAGTTGGGTTTGTTAAAAGAAGACTTATTACTGAAAATATCCTCTTGGCCTAAGAGATCATTCATAGAATGAAGGACAATAGTAAAATTTCATTTTAGGGTTCATGAATTCTTGAACCAATATTAGTTCAAATTTTAGCTACCTTTGTACTATTATTTTTTATTTAGTTGGACCGAACCGGTGACGGATTTAGGGGTTCACCCGAAACTCCTTGGCAAAAAATTACAATGTATATATAAGGTACTTTTTTTTTTGTTTTATGTATACATATATATATATATTTTGAATCCCCTAAACAAAAGATTAGAAGTTGGTTTAGTGGTTAAGGGGGTTCAAAATTCACCTTGAGGTTCTAAATTCAAATCTCAAGCACTATATTCTTATTTTTTGAACCCCTTTAGTAGAATTTCTGGATCCGTCACTAAACCATAAACCCCTGGGTAGGTTGCCTATGTATACAGCATAAACACGAATCATGTCGACCATAATTTTATATCATTTATATTACGTAAGATTAACCTTAAAGACATCATATAACGATTAATAAGCCATGTAATATATGCATAAATAATGGCACCAAAACCAAATAGAAAAGGATTTATTCATCATATATATATTCGTACGTACACATATATATTGGACATAGTGATAACAACATGTTAACAACACCTCTTCTTTAGTAACATAAATAAACAAGAGGCTAATTATTGTACGTAGTATAGTTTTAGGTCATGGTGCTTTTAACATATAAGATATTCACCAATAACCATTTTGAACAGGATTTGCACCACTAGGAACATCATGTAAATCCACCATATATTGCTTATGAACACTAGATTTTTTGTGTGGATGATTATCAACTATCATTGTAGATTTTTCATTTGATGATGATAACGAATTACGACCCGGAAAATCGTCAGGACGAGTAGCTGAAATCATCCATGAATAATTCAAGAGTAGACCAAGAAAGATAAGAGGAAGAAGAGTTTGTGATTTGATGAAAATGGTTGATTTTCCCATGATAAAAGTTGAATAATTAACCAAGAATTATAAGAAAACAATAGGGATGAGGATTAGTGAAGGAAGTGAATTGCTAGGTGAGAATGTTAGTGGATAAAGACTCAAATTTATAGGACAAGAATACCTGGTACATGCTGGTGGTTGGAGGTGGCAGATATCCCGTGAAATTAGTCGAGGTACACAAAAGTTGATTCGGACATCACGATCATCAAAAAATAATAATTATAGGACAAGAAAATATATAGGGTTAGTATGATAAGGAACGTAACTTGTCAAGTTTTCAAAGCAATAAATGTTGTGAATTATGAAAAGTTGCAAAGTTTAGTAATTTAGGAGAGAAATATATGAATCCAAAATGAAAAAAATTGCAAGGTATTTGTCTTTTATACACATGTCATTTAATCAAAATGAAAAAAATGCAAGGTATTAACTATTGAGATTAAATTACTTGATTTGATGTAAAAACTGACTAGTTGGATAAGTATATCTCATGTATATCTATGTATCCGATATGCTTAATTGTGTGTATCTCCCTTGTACATCCGGATGTCTTTTGTATATCGCGTCTCTCTATGATGTCCATGAATCATTGTGTATGATATACATGATATACATTGTTACATGTCGAGTTCTGAATTTTGACTCCAAACTAATCCATATTACCATTAATCTTCTTCAATTTATTTTTGTATTTAATTAGTTTCGTCCAGATAATTCCAATAAATTCCAACCACATTCTCTCAAAAAAAATAACAACTAAATAGAATTGTTTTACTTATTGTTATAACATTTGGGAAATTTTCCCAAGAATTTATATCTATATCCTATAAAAGACCTAGCAATATAACACGTTATAACTATTTTTATACACTTGTAACAGTATCTTTGTACTATTCAAAGGCAATATTCTGACTCATGCTCGGACAACTCATTAAATTGAACTCGCTCTTAGAAGAGGAACAACAACTGAAAATGACTGCAAATTCTTATTGGATCTCGATTGTTCTTAATAGCAATGACTGTTCATTTAAGTTTTTTTTTTCTTTTTCAGAAATAAAATAGAATAAAGAATGATCGTTATTGTTGTTTTTTGTTATGAATTTTCCTAGTTTTAGGACATTACCTTACTATATTAGTAATTGTTTATCTACTTTTCCCTATCTTTCCATGACTTTAAGTACGTATAAACTGGATATGAGTATGAGATATTGAAGACATTTTTGAAGATTAAGAGTCAATAAATTTAACCTTATGGACTTCTTTTTATCCTTATGGTTATATTTTTATTAATATCAAATCTCCAAATATGACATTGGTATAGACTTTTAGGAATACAACAATTAATTTTGAGTTAATTAACAACCATAAAATTCAAAACCATTTGATCACGGTTGTTTATACATTGCTTAATTAGTTAGAGTCTGTTTTTGTTAGTAATATATTATAACACTCCTTAAGTGTACTTATCGAGCGATTCGGTTGAATATTTGCGCTTAAGAGTTCATATTATTATTTTTTAAAAATATATTAATTTATTAACTGAACCAATAAGATATTGGTTGGTTGTGACTTGGTTCGATTTGGATTTAACAGTAACCAGATGGTTATCAACCGATTTATCGATTAATCAATATTGTCAATTAAGAAAAAGCAAAATCTAAAAAACTCATCGTTGAATCTGATTATGTGAAGCAAATATTACCAAAATATGCAATTGTTAAATTTGTGTTCAAGTGACATTGTAAAAGTCTTCACTAAGTGTTCAAATGGTATGGGGGTGTTCAAGTGGAATTCTTAAACTAGTTTAGGGGGTTATTTTTTAATGTTAAGAGTATAATTATTAAAAATAATTATCAACTTTAATTTTGAATAGCTAAAGTGACGATTATTTTGAGATAATCTATTTTAACTAAAGCTGCAAGTAAAATGGGATAGAGGAAGTATATATTTTTAAATTTACCTAACATTAATGATTCAAAATAAATATAGAGATATAAAGCAGTCTTAAATAACTTCATAGAAGAATATAAAACTCAAACAAGCACCATAAATTATATTGTTGAAGTTCCACATTGGTTGTACTAGGGGTAAATTGGTCTCTTTACAGGGTTTTGGCTTTTTTGACAATTTTTCAGTTTTTGAAATAACTTTTGAGGTAAAGTTAGACTAAAAAGTAATGACGATAAAATGGATAAATAAGCAAGTATATTTGTCACTTGAAAATAAACAGGATAATCGATTAATTTAAACTAGGTCAAATATGAATAATATGAATTCTCCATATATAACCTGCTAAAAAATATGGATAATCAAAGGTCAAATATGAATTATTCTCCAGCGGTTCTCTTATTTGCCAAATAGTTATAACTCTAAGTTATATCGTCCATGCTCATGTCCTGAGCGTACAAGGAGATATTAAAGTCCCATATTGATTGCAGGAGGATATACTTATCTCCTTGTACGATTCTGGCCCATGGGATATGCCACACCTTTTGAACTAACTTTTAAGGTCGACTAACCCAAAGTCCACTTTTATTTACATAAATACTTGTATATATAACTTTTTATGGCTAAAAGATATAAGATATTTAAAAAGCCTCTAAAAAAATTAAATATTTATGATCATATAATTCTATAAATTAATAAAAAATATATAAAGTTGGTCTATAAGTTCGAGTTATTTTTCTTGATTTTTTAAAATTTAAACTAAATTAAATCAGTCAAAGAATGTGTCCTTTTTTGTTTGTTTTTTATGTCAATTTGATTTTTCAATTTTCTTGAAGATCCCTGGACCTATCCTGGACAACTTGTCGAATATCAAGCTACATTTCGAACAATTTTATTTGAAAATTTTGGAATGTTAAAAATCTTTTTAAAGCTTCTGTTATGTGTAAAGTTCGGAGAAAAATCAAGACGATCATATTCGATTTAACTGAAATGTATATTTGACAGAAATTTGTTTAGTATGTCAATGTCATACTCTTTTATTTGAAAATAATTTAACTTTAAACTTCTCGTTTAAGCTATAAACTATAATAAGACAATTCCTAGCCACACAACATTTATAACTTGTCTTTATTTTTAAATTTTCTCTTTCTTAAATCTAGTGTCAGATTAAAATCATCATATAAATTGAGACGAAAAAAATACATATTATATCATGCGAAAAAGAAGTGAACCCTAAAAATGAACTTGAACAAGATACTCTTAATATAGTGTACTAATATATATTATTCATTTTATATCAAACATAGTAATTTTTTCAAAAGATCTCACATTATTAAAAGTAACACAATATAATATATGATACTTTATGAAACGATGGAACATAACAACCATCCAAGCAACCTTGGTACTCCTTTTCACTTGTTATGTCATATTGTAAGAATTTTGATCAATATTTTAAGATGTATTTTTTCATCATTTTAATATGAAAAAAGTTATAACTTATAATATTTTTCGTATAATACAATTAAAATTGGAAAAATTACATAAAAGTGCAGGTGACAACCTTACATTGCAAAATATGGCTTCCCTTTCTTTCCCTCTTATTCTACAATATTATTCTTTATTATGATAGGTGACTTTCATTTTATATAGCAGTAAAAGCTTCCTTTTTTCTTTCAACCATGTAAGCAATGTAGAGTTCATAAGGACTAGTAAGAAAGGAATGCCATTGATTCCCGTTGGAGGACTGCGTTTTGCGCCCTTTCTTATGGAACCGTAGACAGTCAAGTGAAATCCAATCCACGAAATAATTTTATCTATGGACAGCATCGTTGTGGTAAAGGTCGTAATGACAGAGGAATCATTACCGCAAGGCATAGAGGGGGAGGTCATAAGCGTCTATACCGTAAAATCGATTTTCGACGGAATGAAAAAGACAGAAGGTAGGGCTCATAGTCTTCCAGGCCTGCTCTGGGAGCTTCTAGTACCGATATGAGTAGTGCGCGTGTCCGAATATGTTCTCGCAGGGCCGGAAGGAGCGCACGCCGAGTTAGATAGAGCAAAGAAGGGTCCTGTCAAGTCGGTCCGCTAAGACAACTTTTTAAGCTCTTACAAAAAATGGCCTAATGTCTATAGAAAAAAAAAGTTACTTTACATCCTTAGCCAAATTTTACTCTCTCTCTCTCACACACAATCCAATCTTCATAGTTGTTCATATTGCTACAACTTATGAACATTTAAGAGAATATGGGTCTATAAAATTCGTAGACCAAGCATATAGCAAATTTACATTATAATTTCACAGCTATAGCATGAATATTTTGGATGTTCAGCCATTATTGAAGCTCCAAGCTTCAAAATTTGAAAATTAAATTTTCGTAAATAAGTTTTGCTTCGAGTGGTATGATTGCAAAAGATTGGTTATGTATTGAGGAGCATAAATGTGAAATTTTGGATGATTTGGTGTAGTTTTTAGGTGTTTTTGGATGAATTTGGTGCTTGAATTCGAGGAAGAAGTTGAAGTACGTTTTATTGTATATATTTGTATACTGTATTGTATATTGTTGTATATACAATACAGTTTTTTTTATTTCAGTGATTTTCTTCTTCCTCTCCATACTATACACACTTAAACAATGTAGATACATTGTTTAAACATTATATATACATAATTATACAATGTATTTACATTGTATAAGTTTGTATAGATTGGGGAGAAAGAAGCAAATCACCAAAGACTAATTCCCACGTAATGAGGTGAAGGTTTGTAGTTTAAAGACTAATTCTTGGAAAAGGATTAAGGGGTTAGTTAGTGGTTAACCATGTTTATAGCAATTTTGGTGTTTTTGTGAATGGTGGTGTTCATTGGGATATGCATCCACATCATGATTTCAATGGTTGTTTTTGTGTTGTCTACTTTGATTTGGTAGCTGAAAAGCATGGGAAGATAGATTTACCTAGCTATCATGAAAATGGGGATGTTCATTGGGATTTAATGTCTTCTAGAGAATCACTATTTGGATTTTGACATTGTGAATCTCGAGGCGAGGTTGATATATGGGTAATGAAGGAATATGGTGTTGAGGAATCTTGGACTAGATTTGCTTCAGCTGCCTATTATGTACTTCGGGGGATTTTTTATTCACCTCTGTATATAAATGAGGATGGTGAAGTATTATTGATTGTAGGGCAAAGTTTGGTGCTTTTCCAATACAAGAAATAACATGTACAAGGATCTTCAGATTCATGTACCCGATACTCAACTTGGAATCATTATGGCTACGTATAACGAGAGCCTTGTTCCACCGGTTGTTAAGAGCCTTCTTTCATGTATGGAGTAACTTTTAAGAGCTTCTCCAAGCTCTCATAGTGTGTTATTCATGTGTGGCATCCTCTTGATGCGTCTCCTAATGAAACGTTTTAACTTTACCTATTAAAAAATGTATTTTTGTTGTGTACGCTTGTACTTGATATATGAATACCAATTCCAAATGCAACAAATGTTTGCTATATCGTGTCTGATCTAGATATTTGCGTCTTTGGACCAATACTGTTTTAGTTCTGCAAGAAGCTATGCTGAGAAATTCTTATGCTTGTGCATTTCAATTCAATATGTTTCTTGCATCGGTTGAGCTAGTAGAATTCTCTTTAATTGAGGTTCGGGAAATAATTTTGGTGAATAACCATTGTTTGTCAAGCCCATAAATGAAGTCAGCCTCTTGTATATTTTGCCAGTACGGAATCCATCACTGTTGCTTTCTGTGGTCGTCTTGGTGCTATTGAACTCTGTTGTTTCTGTTGCTCAAAATGCATTGGTACTCTCTCTTTCGGCTTCATAGTTTGTGTCCTCTTTTTCTTTTGCTGTTAATGCACAACTTATATCTGTACTATTAGTTACTTATATGGGTACTTGTAATATTTCTGTAGTTGGGCATGGGGAGTGCTTCGGGACACTGTGTGTACAGACATTTGGTACATGGCAAATATACATGCTTGGGGTTACGCACTACAGTCCTGATTATTCTGCTAGTCAGTATCTTCATTCTCTTGTCGATCTATATTTTTGCAACTTTGGTACTAGTTTCTCCTTTGAAGGGCATAGTATATCATGAATATCCTCAGAGTCAAGCTGCCTCCTAAGCAAATTATGAGTCTTGATGCGTTAGAGCCATAGTACACACTGATTTTATTTTCTCTACAATCGAAGATCGCAAAGAGCACGAAAACCAGTTGATGAACAATTTTGTTTTCTCTAGAAGAGGTGACGACACAAAAACAGGTTATTCATTGATTTTACACTCTTCTTATAGCTGCAATTGTCAATGTATAAAAAGTGTCTGCGATATGTTTGATAAAATGCCTCAACTAGACCTTTTGAGAATATTAAGTAAAGATGAATAACAAAAATGTGAGTATTTAAAATTCTTAAAACACACACCATAAATTGAATAAAGTTCACAAACTATTTCACACAAATGGTGCCTGTAGTTATGCTTTGAAGTTGTTGTCGTATCAAAGTACCATCACTTTAAAGTTGCTGAAATCACCACTATAATTTGCCTTTTGAAATTTAACAATTTTTGGAGACTTGGAAGTGAAAATAATAAAACTTAAAGAAAGATCATGAAAACTAAAAAATAAAAAACAGCAAAATTGGATAGCTTTGATTTATGCTGTGGATAAAGAAAAATCAGTTGATTTATGCAAGATTATCGCCAACAAAATGCTGACAAGAAGGAAAATAATAAAATATAAAATTAATATGTGATTTAACCATGGTTTAAAAGGTTGTTTGGGTTAAACAATTATTAGCCCTTAGATCTCTAAGTGTCCAGCTATCGGTAGATCCCTTCTCCACTGTACAAACTGGACAGTACATGTACCGGACGGGAGCTGCTCCCGAGAATTACCTCATAAAAAAGCAAGAAAATTAACAAGTGCAAGCAATATGAAAATTAATTTCCTTAAAATCCATTTTATATGACATGGACCCCAGCAATTTTCTTCTGACTTCTCCTTTGCCAGCTGTCGCGCCCCATTTTTCGGACTGGCCAAAAAATATGCTTGCAACATTCGGCTCTTCTGCCTTTGTTTTGGAAAAGGGTTTAGAGTCGCCACCTAAATTTTAGGAACTTAGGAAAACCATTTTTTATGTAAAAACTCTGTTTTAGTCTGCGAAAACATTTGAGATTCTGAGTAAGAGTTTTGGTTACTCGAAGGGAAGGTGTTAGGCACCCTTCAGAGCCTATCCGAAGATAGTCCTTAAACTCAGTTTAGAAACAATATTTGGAAAAAGTTATTTGCTCATTATTTGCTAAAAAAAAGGGTGATAAAACATATTTTTATTAATTTTAAGAAAACTCGAAGTATATGACACATGCCACTACAAATAAAAAATATAAAATATGCTTATGGTAAAAAGATGAAACATATGTACGTGCATGTCAAAATATATGAAGGTTTAATAACAATACTTTTATCGTAATTATAATTAAGGTATGTAAAACTTTATGATTTATACGAAATATATATACTTAAAAGCTATGTAAAAGAAAGATGAAAATATTTATTTATACAAATACTTTTGTAAAGTAAAAAAAAAAAATATATATTTCTTAAAGCTTTTTTTTTTAAAAAAAGTTATGACATATTTATTAAATAAAGATGACGTATGTATATTGAAAATGTAAGAAAATCACATGAAAAGTTTATTATTTTTAAAAGATTTGGATAAGTAAAAGTATGTAAGAAATATATTGGTGATAGAGAAAAAGATATAAGAGGAAATCATATTTGTTTTGTAAATATATTTCATGTAAAAGATCAATTTGAAAAATTGAGTAGAGAACGAGAATTATTTGTTTTCATGTAAAGGAGACTTTTATTCATAAGGTAAAAAATGAACATGCATTGAATTATGAAAGAAAGTATTATGTACGTGAATGCAATTGTGATAAAATAATATATGTATAATTTAAGTAGGAAAGAGTAAGTAAAATATAAATATACCTTGTGGTAGATAACATATGACGTATATACCTTGCATTTTTAGGCTTCGAAAAATCTGAAAATCTCAAAATATATATATAGAGTATAGCAAAATACTTGTAAAATATTGGGGTTAGAATAAGAGAATACGTAAGTTATTAACAAATATAAAGGATGGCTTGCCTAAATTAGATAAAACATTCTATAGTTTAGGGCCTAAAAATGACTAATATTTGTTTGAAACAAATTAGATTGCTAATTAATGTTTTGAAAATCTACCGCGAGTTAACAAGTTTTTCTCGAAACAAAACCTAAATTAATTAATAAAAATCTGCACTATTCACTATTTATTATTACTATTAAAAGTGTTTAATCACTAATTTTAAAGTATTTAAAAAAAATGGAACCCGAAACATTTGCCTAAACTAAAAAATGAAGGAAACTTACTTTCAAAATTTTAACTAAATAAAGTAATCCATTCGAAGCTATAAGCCAAAGAATAAACGTTAATCAAAAAAACACAAAGAAAACACATATCCAAATAATACAAGGTTAGTTAAACAAATTCAAATAATGAGAAGAACATATAGAAAATAAAAGAGCTAAGTATATTAAGTTCTTTTGGAGGAATTAATCTCCTAGTGAGTGACTCCGAGCACCGCGATGGTTCCTAATAGTTGTTCGACCCAAAACATATTTGGGCCGAGATTGAGTTTCAAATGAGAACTCCAACTCTCCGGGGTGTACATGAAACAAAGAAAAGTGATAAAGATTAGTAACTTACATAACAAAGTTTACAAAAATGTAGAAATATGCCAAACTTAATAATAAAGGGATAAGGAAAACAAACATATTATTCGGTAAATACATAAGCATATATGAAGGACGACATGTAACCATACTTTGTTTCATGTTTTATAAACAAGCGATCTTAGGTAAACAAACAAACTTTTATACTAGTTAATTTGTTAGAAAACAAAGTATACAACAAATAGCAATATAAAACCTTATTATTATTTATTTTAAGTAAAGAAAGTAGTCATGAAACAAATTACTTCAAAAAGACAACACTAATAACCGGGAGATTAAAGGAGAACCAAACTACTACGTTAGCTCATGACAAATCCCTTAAGCTAGTATTCCCGAAATTGATCCGAGTTAAAACCAAAATAAATAAAATATGGGCAGCCCTCTCTTTCTAACAATGCACACTAAACCAACCATTTTTACTAAGATTAAGGTGTTTTGAAGAAATGTTAGATTACAAGCAAGACCACGATATTTTACAAACGCCGGAAAATATAAACATGATATATACATTCCTATCCTAAACAACATTTTGCGACTAAAAGAAATGACAAAAAAAAACTATTGAAACTTTCAACTTAAGAATTTAAACTTCAAGAAACTCAAACATAGCATACATATGCCCCTTCCAATTCAAGCAAAATCAGCCCCTTTAAAAAAAACTCAAGTTGCAACCTCTATATTTACATGGTAAAACGAAACAAAACCAACAAACCAAACGTATAAAGAAATCTCAAACATATGGTTAATCACCTCTCAAAGGTTAAAATTTGCATAACCCTTTCCATACTAAGATAGAAAGTAAAAAAAATCTCACTTTAGGTAGATGACTTAGCTAAAGACATAACCAAACAATTGATGACTTCGCACGAGCAAGTTAAAATATTTCGTAGTTTAAAGCTTGTAGAGTTCCTTTTAGACCAAAGTTAAGGATTGGAAATTTCATTTAAAGTAAACGACTAATCCAAAACACAATTAACAATAAGTGCCAAATTCAAATATTTAAGCTAAACACTACAATGATCTTATAATAGACAACTAACCATACTAAAATCTTCAAACCTCATAGGATTTCTTCAAGCTAAATTACAAGTTTTAAAGCCTTACAAACGCATAATTCCAATCCAATGATACTAACGACCAAAGAAACCGATTCAACATAACCCGAACAAAACCAACTTTAGAAATCCACATTCACAAACAGATGGTCAAACAGCCAACCCCATTCAAAATATCAAACCAAGTCTTGAATTTGTAAACACTTCATAATCACATAAGCTAAACCAAACGTCCAGAAACTGATTTTCGTTTCACATTTTAACGCCTAAAATCAGCCAAACAAGAACAAACAAACCCGCACGAATCAATGGATCACAAAACCAAACATAAAGTAATTAGACGGGATAGGATTTACCTTGTGTTGGGCAGCGATTGAGGCCGTCAAGTGTTGAGTTTCAAACTACCGACTTCCGACTCCGGTTATCCGAATAGCAAACGAGACAACAAGAGAAAACGAAAATGAGTTTATCGAAGTCGACCGTGAACAATCAAAGACCAATGTGAGTTCTTGTGATTTAGTTTCTGATTTTTTTATTTATTTATTTTTTTTCTGATTTTGTCCGTGTGTGTGCGTGTTCTGTCTGTATGTGTGTGTGTGTTCTTCCTCTTTGTGTGTGTGTGTGATAAAAATAATGGGTCCCCGGATCTGTTCTTTTTCCGTCCCTTTATAGCCGAAATTTGGGCTCAAACGGCTCTTTCCAAGAATTCAAAATTTGAATTCTTGGAAAGCCAAGTTGCCAAAGAAATATGATGAAAATCAGAGAAAAAAGGAAGATGGGATGCCTACCTTTTCAGACGGATTTGAACGATGATGGTGATGGGTCGGCGGGAGTGGGGTTCGGACGGTCGGCAACGGCTGGTTTCCTCTTTTCCGAGGTCTGCAACCGGCGGTGGCGACCTTTTCGAGGCTACAAAAAGCCTCCGAAAAGGGGAAGGGACGTTGTGAGGTGACGGGAGAGGGTGTGGTCGTCGTTTGCCCGCAAAATCCGGCGGGTCTTGGGGTTTGGGCGGCGGGGCAGCAGGTTGACGAAGTGGGGGTTGTCGGTTGAGGTGGAAAGGATTAGGGGTCTGTTTGTTTAGTTGAAGGTGGGGAGAAAAAATTAGGGGTGAGTTTAGGTGGGGGTGTCGGCTGATTTGGTTGAAGGTGGGGGGGTTGTTTGGTTTGTGTTGAAAGTGGAGGAGAGCAAAGAATTAGGGTGTGTTTAGTGGGGAATTGGGCCGGGTCAGGGGCGTTTTGGGCTGGGTCGGGTGGTTGGGTAGTGGGTTAGGAGAAATTGGGCTGAAACAAAAAAATAAGGAATTGGCCCAAAATTGGTAAATGAATTAGTTTGTAGAAAAAATTCAATTTTCCCTAATCGTTTTTCCACTTAATTAATTTAACGATGCTTTCTTCACCCCAATTAATTTTCAAATACGTATATAGTTGACTTAAACATAATTTTGGTACGCATAATCATAATCCTCAATTGATAGAACAATATTTAGGAAATGTTATAGCGATACGACAAATCTCATTTAGAGTTTGAAATAAAAGTTACTATACCAATATCTTGTTAAAAAGAATGAATTATAAAAATATTTTGGTGATTTTATAAGATACAACATTTTTAGTAATTATTATTATAAAAAGCAAAGGAAATCATTTTAAAAATGATTATTGGTGCCAAAATTTTTACTAAAAATATAGGAATAAGAAAAATTATTTTGGAAAAATCCTCGGGATTAAGAAGCATATAAAAATTAATTATGGGAAAAAGGAGGGCCAAAATTGGGTGTCAACAACTTGCCCCTCTTCGAACAAAGATGATGAAAGAGTCTTTGGGCGAAGATGTTGACGTAAAGCCAATTTTGTCCTGACTGGAAAAAAATCAAATTTTTGGAAAGGTCGTTCCTAGAAAGAGAGAGGTTGTTTTCACTATGAATTCGACCGAACTCTGGTCTCTGAGTTGCCTACATATCTCGGGTTTCATGAGAATCAGGCCAATGTAGTTCAAAAATTTTGAGAGGTCCTCAAAATTTTGCCCCAGTGTTGGTTTTATATCGACACTGGTATTTTTTGCGGTAAAGGGGGAGATGACTCTGGCACGAATGGAGTGGATATGGCCATGCTCGAAGTTGAGCTGCTTACGTATCCCTAGGGAAATGGGAATTAGGGCGGTTGCAGTCCTGAATAGAGGATTATGATAAATTTTGAGGCAGTCCTCAAAATTTGCCCCAGTGTACGATTTATGGTTGACACTGGTCTCTTAGTTGAGCTTGGAAAGAGTTTTATGGAATTGGCGGTAGGTTATTTCCTAGATGACAACAATCTCTTCAAAATGGGTGCACTTTCACAGCCTCCCGATTATAAATGTGGTGCACAACACACCCATAAACGAGACTCTACTAGGTGCATCTCGCATCTTCATAGGATCACATCGAATTGCTGGATGGAGACAGTCCTTTTAAATCCTCTAGTGATAAACTCTAGGAGATAAAGAAAAGGGCATCGATGCTTGCGAGAGCAGGTCTGCTCTAACTTAGAAGTATGGACAACTGATCACAGGAATCGGAGTCGGAGTGCTAGTCTTGAAACTCTGGCTTGTGAGTTTGGTATTCCTCATCAAGCATTGCCTCAATCGCTGCTTAGAGGTAGTTCCACGTTGTAGTGTGTCATCCTGCAAAACAGGTAAAAGGGGTTACAAAGTACCTGTTGAGGCTCAAAACTGTAAATTAAAATTGTAATGTAAAGAGCAGAGTGTAGATATCCAAACGATTGTTGACGTCTCCATTTTGCGGAGTGGATGTACTGTAGGTGAAATAACCTTGGGAAGTAAAGCCTCCGGCTGGCGGGGCAACACTTAAAAGCAAAGCCTCTCGCCTGGCGGGGCAACACTTGTAAAGTAAAGCCTCTCGACTGGCGGGGCAACACTTGTAAAGTAAAGCCTCTCGACTGGCGGGGCAACACTTGTAAAGTAAGCCTCTCGACTGGCGGGGCAACACTGTAAAGTAAAGCCTCTCGACTGGCGGGGCAACACTTGTAAAGTAAAGCCTCTCGACTGGCGGGGCAATACTGTAAAAATAAAGCCTCTCGACTGGCGGGGCAACACTGTAAAGTAAAGCCTCTCGACTGGCGGGGCAATACTTGTAAAAATAAAGCCTCTCGACTGGCGGGGCAACACTGTAAAGTAAAGCCTCTCGACTGGCGGGGCAACACTGTAAGTAAAGCCTCTCGACTGGCGGGGCAATACTGTAAAATAAAGCCTCTCGACCGGCGGGGCAACACTGTAAAGTAAAGCCTCTCGACTGGCGGGGCAACACTTGTAAAGTAAAGCCTCTCGACTGGCGGGGCAACACTGTAAAGTAAAGCCTCTCGACTGGCGGGGCAATACTGTAAAATAAAGTCTTCATTGGGTGAATCAGCCGTGACATCTCCATTTGGTGGAGCGATCCTTAATGCAAAAATGAGGATGTTAATGGCATGCATGCTTATGATTGATGGAGTTATGATGATGCTTGCTATGATGCAGCCTCCGATTGGCGGAGTATGTTTTGCTTGCTAATATACATTTCTCTGTTTTGGCAGGGCATCGCTTGCTTGTTTATGTATAGGCTCCAATCGTCGGAGCGTCGTTTTGTTTGCTTATGTACAAACTCCAATCGGCGGAGCGTCGTTTTGTTTGCTTACGTACAAAGCTCCAATTGACGGAGTGTCATTTTGTTTGCTTACATGCAAGCTCTAATTGGCAGAGCATCGTTTTGTTTGCCTATGTACAAACTCCAATCGGCGGAGCGTCGTTTTGTTTGCCTATGTACAAGCTCCAATCGGCGGAGTTTGATGAAGTCAGTCCGCGTTCTCCGATCGGCGGAGTTATTTGACGCAATTAGATGGCAATCTCCGATTGGCGGAGTTATTTGGAAAGAGATAAACTATCCTATTTTCCTATGAGAGCTCTCTATCTTCGATACTTGATCCGGATCCCGGACGTACCTGCAATACATAAATGAAACCCTTTAAGAATTGGAAGAATTGGGACAAAATATTTTAAAGTAGAGTAGGGGAAGAATATTCGGCTTATGGTGTCGTGATAGCCAAAAGATTTCTCCAATCATGTCCCTGAACTTGACTTGACATCGTCCTGTCTTGATTCCTGTTTCCCTGCGCTCAAAGAAAAATTCTTAGTTTTGGGAGGGGTGTTGATTTGTGTCGACTTGCGGATCTTGGCCTTGCCATTAGACTTCTTGAAAATCTCCTCAGCCGCTCGCGATTTCCTATTCCAGAGACTCGGTATGGTTGATTCTTTCAAAATTTCTTCGGTTGCTCGCGACTTCCTATTTCAGAGACTCGGTAGGTGGAAAGGTAGTAAAATATTTTGAAAATATGTATATATATATATTTTTAGAAAAAATAAGTATATTTTGTGTATACTAGGCGCATATATATAGTGATTATTCATCGTTCCTTAGATTATGACATGTTCCGAAATCCGATCGAGTTTTCCATTTGTTGAGGACGTCCAAATGTACTCTTCTCATGGCTCCGGCTTCTGGTGACGCTTTTCTATTTCTCTGTAGATGTTGTGATCACTCTGAAGGTATAAATAAGAGGGGGGGGAGGTTTATCCTAAGGGTATGACCGAACCTTTTAGGTTGCCTACGTATCCCCGAATGGGAATCAGGTCTGTACGTAGTTCGGGGATATCAAAGAAAGATGAAAAATATGTAATGCATTGACCGAGCCTGACTCAGGCTGCCTACGTATCCAAGCGGAATCAGGTCAGAACGTAGTTCAAATACATTGGGAAAAATAAAAACATGCGATGCAATGACCGAGCCTGACTCAGGCTGCCTACGTATCCAAACGGAATCAGGTCAGAATGTAGTTCAAATACATTGGACAAAATAAAATATGAAGGGACCGAATCCGATGAGGATTGCCTACGTATCCCACCGAGGGAAGTCAGGTCAATCGTAGTTCCAAATACATAAAAGATGATGTTTTTGGTTTTTCTAAGGGAAACCGGACTCGATATGGGTTGCCTACGTATCCCGCCGTGGGAAGTCAGGCTAATACGTAGTTCTGTTTACATTAGAGAAAATGCAAAAAGTACAAGGAAACAACAACTAGTCCCTCTGTCTTCAAATGTAGTACTTCTTGATAGCGTCTGAATTGATCGGCTTTGTGCTTACGACGCCATCCATTTCTGCGAGGATTACTGCTGCTCCTCCTGAGAGCACTCGGTGAACCATGTAAGGGCCTTGCCAGTTTGGCGCTACAGGCGGGCAAGAAGGATCAGTCGGCAGCTTGTGTGAGACGATATCGGTGCTTAATCCTGGCATGTCATCGTGGGACCAAGCAAACACATCAACATATTGTTTGATCAATTCAATCAATTCTTGCTTTCTTTCGTCTTCCAAGTGTATGCTGACTCGTACTTCTTTCACCATTTCTTCATTTCCCAAGTTGACAACCTCGGTTTCCTCCATGTTGGGCCTTTTCTGGCTTTCAAGTTGTTCGATCTGCTGAGGTAGATTTTCAGGCATCATGCTTTCATCGTATTCTTCATAGTCCTGCTCATGACTCGTATTTTGCTCAATGGATTCGTTACATGTCATAACCGTTGTACGATGATTTTTACTAATATTAGCGCTGAAAAGTATGAAAGGTGAGTAAAAAATAAATAGTTATTTTAAACAATCGAAAGATAAATTCTAAGAAAAATAAAGACTTTTTATTAAAAAGCAATCTAGCTTTTCAAAAGAGGCAAGTAGCAAAAAGTGCTTAGGCATGATTCAAGCCTCAATTGATCATGCAAAACATTTTGAAATAAAACTACATTTCCACACTACCAGGACTCCTGTCGAAACAGGGATGGGCTGATGGTCCAGTTCTGCAAGACTTCTCCAGGCTCGGCATCACGGATGGTCAGTTTCTTGATATCTTCCTCCAGTCCCTCGTCGGTCATGGCCACGAATAGATTTCCTATTCCCTCAATGACGTCTTCATCAACTGCTTCATCTGGGATCAGGACTTGTCCTGGCACGAACGCTACTGCCCCAAACTTTGTACTGTGGATTCCTCCTGCAGCAGGCTTATATCCCAGCCCGGCGGTACCTTTCTGCTGTTTTAGCTGGATTGGTTCAATTATGCCGTCAGCCTTAGGTCCGAGCCCCGTCTTTGGTTGATACCCATATTTCAATATTTCTGACGCAACCATCTTTGCTGCTCTCGACATTTCCATCTTTACAGGCTCTATCTCCTCATCAATTCTTATAGCTTGCATGATCTCCAGAGCATGAAAAACGGCTCCATCTAGTTCTTCGGTGACTGGAACAGAATTCACGGAATAGATGGGGTGACTGAGTTCTCCGTGAATGGTAACTTCGGTACGATCCCACTCAAACTTCACACGCTGATGGAGCGTGGAGGGAACTGCTCTTGCCATATGGACCCATGGCCTTCCTAGTAACAGGTTGTAGTTGGACAACACATCCATCACTTGAAATAAGATGGGGAATTCAGCTGGACCTACTTGCAAAGTGAGATAGATTTCTCCAATGACGCTTCTCTGCGCGCCGTCAAAAGCTCTCACCTTCACACGACTTTCCCTTATCTCTCCCATATTCACACCTAAATCTCTCAATGTGGTGAAAGGACAGATGTTGCATCCAGAACCGCCGTCGATCAAAACTCTAGTTACGATCTTATCACAGCACTTGACCGCAATGTGAAGTGCTTTGTTGTGGCCAACCCCTTCTGCTGGTAGTTCATCATCATGGAAAGAGATTTTGTTCACTTCCACCATTTTTCCAATTGTTGCAGCCAATGTATCACTCGTAGTTTCTTTTGGTATGCTAACTCCGCTCAAAACTTGTACCAAAGCGTTCCTATGGGCCTCAGAACTCATTAGCAAGGACATAATGGAAATATGGGCTGGTGTCTTCATTAGTTGTTCCTCGATTGAGTAATCTTTAGGCTGCATCTTCTTCCAAAACTCTGTGGCTTCTGCATCAGTAACATTCTTCTTTGGATTTTGTTCTTTCCCGGGAGTCCCTCGATTCCGATCCTCCGGGATATAACACCTTCCCGACCTAGTCATTCCGTAAGCCACAGCAGCATCTATCATCTTGCCTTTGGCTTCCGTCCGGTAGTCCCATGGGACTGCTTTAGTGTCATAGTCAGGTTTCCCAGCGGCTGTAGTGGTTACCACAATTCTCGACAGGTAGGTTTGAATAGTCAAAGGTTTTCTCAACTGAACTGTGATAAAGGGTTGCGCTGGCGATGTGGCGGCAACTTCTTCTGTGTTCCCGATAGGCACGATAGCTCCTTCCAGGTCATACTCTTCCTCTAGGGTAATCATGTTGACTCCTCGATTCTCATGATCTGGTAGAGGATTGTTGTTCACATTTGGAGGAGTATCGGTGCATTTGATTACTCCCTTCCTGATAAGAGACTCGATCTGGTTCTTCAACCCAAAACACTCCTCCGTGTCATGCCCTTGGATTCCCGAGTGGTATGCACATCGCTTATTTCCATCAAAGCTTCGTGGTATTGGATCAGGGATTCTTCCCTCAATCGGCTGCAACAAACCTGCTACCCTTAACCTTTCAAACAATTGAGCCAAAGGCTCGGCAATAGGAGTGTAGGTGCGGGTATTTCTGGCTTCAAGATTAGGACGTGGTCTTGGTGCATATGTTAGTCTATTTTGGTGAACCGGAGCTTGGACAGGGGCATACGGCTTTGGTGGATTTTGGTATGCTGGCGCTCGAGGTGGGTTATACTGTGGTTGGGCACTATATACTGGAACGTGTGCGATGATTTGGGAGTTGTTAGGGTATCGGTAGGATGGTCCTCCGTGCTGGTAGTAAGGTGCGACGGCTGAGATGTCTTCCTTCTTCTTCTTGATACCACCAATGGAACCCGACTGTATGGCCTTGCTTGCGGCTTGCAGTGCGACCATAGACTGAATCTTCCCGGACTTAATACCTTCCTCAATAAAGTCTCCCATCTTGACCAAGTCAGCGAACTTCTGGCCCATCATTGACATCATCTTGTCGAAGTAGACGCCCTCCTGAGCTCGGATAAAGTACTTAGAGAGTTCATTTTCGTCAAGTGGGGGCTGGATCCGAGCAGCCTCCGTCCTCCATCTCCATGAATATTCTTGAAATGATTCAGATGGCTTCTTTTGTATGTTAGCAAGTGAGAATCTATCCGGAGTGATTTCGGTGTTAAACCTGAAGCGACTCATGAAATCTTCGGCCATTTCCTGCCAATCACGCCATTTGCGAGGGTCTTGGCGAGTGTACCAAGTTAGAGCTTCTCCTGACAGACTTCGAATGAATAGTTTCATCCTCAACTTCTCGTTCCTTCCTACGCCGACCAGCTTGTCGCAATAGGCTCTTAGGTGTGCGTGGGGATCGCCCTTTCCATCAAATACATCAAATTTTGGTGGTTTGTACCCAACCGGCATATCGATGTCTGGGTGGATGCACAGGTCTTCATAGTCCAGACTTTCGGTTCCCCTGGTGACTTGCATGCTTTTAAAAGCCCTTTTCAAGCTTTCAAGTTGAGCTGCTATCGACCTATCTTCATTTGACCGGACATTCCTCTCCAATCCTACGTACTGATCGACCTCATATGGTACTTTGACAGTCGTGGGTGTTGCGAAAGTAGGAGCTTCAGTAGCATATACCGGTGGAACAGGCATTTCACAAGTGACATGTGCCTCATGTATGTGCTGCATTGTTGGGTGAATTGGAACAGTGAAGTTCTGCGTAGGCAAGGAAAGATTAGGTGCAGCCCTAGCAGCAGGTGGACGAGCAAGTAGATCTTGAGCATAAGTGGGAACAAGTGGTGTTTGCTTAGGCACGTTTGTTAAGTCGGCGGAAGTGACCGGCCGCAACTCGGCACTTGGAAATTGGAATTGAGCGGGGAAGGTAGCAGCTGTAAGCTTAGTCAAATCCCGCACTTGGCGTAGTTCTTCTTTCAAGATCTCAATCTCTTGTGCCATGTTGGCCATTTGTTCGTCGTTTTGAGTGTCCATCGGTTTTCGAGAACTTTCGGCGCCATCTACTGGTACCATCGAGGCGTTGTTAGATTCTTCGCTCATTTTCCCTTTAGATCGGAGGTTGTATTGCGATTCCGCCAGTTTGCAAATCGACACAAATCAACTTTCTTGGGGGTTTGATAATAAACATAAAGAAAAGAAAAGAAAGAAAGAGGAAACTATGTTAGTTTGGGAAATGTTGGAATATAAAACAAATATATACGCCAAGTTGGCAATATTCACACAAAATGCGTCCTAATATGGAGCCTCGTTTTGCCAGAGGTAGGCCTACGCTGCATACAATTTGATAATAAATGATCCATTTTGAACACATTTAGGATTTGAGATAAACATGACTTTCATTAAGCAAAGTGTAACTTTGGAAGTTTACAATAGATAGGCTTGATGGGAGCCTGAAAATGAAAGACATGGGATGGCCACTAGGGCGTACAAAGGGATGGGCCATGAGGCACCTTTAGGGAATATTAAAGGGTACAATGGAAAAGGATAACCTAGGGCCACGTAGGACCGTCATCACTATCATCATATATGTCCAAATAAGGCCCTGGGTGGTATTCTCCGAGATCCCATTCTCTCAGCTGCCATTCCTGATAATCTGGATCATCTTCTTCCAGGAACACTAAAGATCCATACTCAGATTGATCTTCAAGTTTTTCCCCTAAATTTTCTCTTGTGTCATCTTGACTGTCCAAAGTTATCTCATCTTTAACTGAGCCCGGAATAATCTGTTTACGCATGGAGTCGGTGAGATACATGTGAGGTATTATTTCCCTGGAGACTTGAGTCACCATGTCGTAGTCAATAAAACCAGGGATTCTTTCCCAGCTTGGTCGCATTATGGGACCTCCCTCTACCTTCCACGCATAATATTCCAAGGTGCACCAATTTCTTTGTCCGATATCTGAGGATATTATATTCATCCATGATTCCTGCAGTCTTCTAATCCTGGCCGAAGGTATTTCTCTTCCGTAAGCGACCTCCGCGGGTTCTATGTGGGACCATAAATGAACATCCTGATTGATGCCAAATTGGCGCACAACTCTAAGTGGAGCGTATGGTTGGATCCCTTCTAACCCGATCAACTCAATAAAATAGCTGGTATATCTCCTCAGTAATGCTCTTCCAGTGATCCAAGGGAGCTTCCATTGGATGGCATCTCCTGTGAGATGCGTTAGATAGGCCCGCCATCCTTCTCGTCCTATCGGTGCATTCCAAAGTTTTAACTTGCGCTCATGGCTTTGCATCTCGTTGCAGACTCCTTCCAAGTTATCGTTGGCTTGTTCTTTTTGGAATAAATGCTCTACGGCCCAAATTTGTAGTAGCAAATTGCATCCGCCAAAGCAATCATATCCTCTTGAGCAGGAAGACAAAGCTCTGAATAATTCTGCCAAAAACATTGGTACTAATGTTAACTTTTTGGAGCCATTGAACAGGGCAAGGACTACTGGCATCAAATTGATATTGATGCGGCCTATCTTCTTGGGGAAGACCATGATCCCTAAGAAAGCGAGTGCAAAAGTTGCAGGTCTAATTCTCTCCCATGTTGCTCTGCTACAAGAGAATTCCTGTCGATAACCATCGTAGCTTTCTTGACGTCCAAACCTCTGAAAGAGATAGTTCAAACCTACACATCCATTTTCTACATTCCTAAGGGCCGGGAAGACTTTTAGACCCAAAATATGTAGAAATTGTCTTCCAGACATAGTTGAGGGCAATACTGGTTTTCTTCCTTCGAGTGCCAGACCTGTGAGGCTACTGACCTCTTCCAAGGTAGGCGTGATTTCAAAGTCAAAGAACTGAAATGTCGCGGTGGCTGGGTTCCAAAATTCGATCAGCGACTTTGTTAGCATTTCATTGGCTTGGATGTCCAACAATTCAGTGAGAGATCCCAGGTGTTTGGAAATCTCGTGTCCATATAGAGTCCTGATGTTGTTCCACCAGCGTTGTAGGTTATGGGAAGCTGAGAAAATCATTTGGATGTTTGGTGAGTTTTGGTTGATATTCATCTGAAAGAAAAGGTAAAGGGTGTGATAAGTTTGTTTATCCCAAATCCATCATGTGTTTTAGTTTGTATCACTTACATCAATCACACACAAAGTATATGTCGTTGGGTTTTATGAAAAACCCGTTGACAATAAGGGTGGTTCCCTAAATGCAGTGTCAATCCCCGGGATCGTCCTGCCTAAGGCTATGCAACATGACTTATTTCTAGAATAAGAGTATTTCCTAGATTTAAGAGTGGACTGAATAACTGCGAGACGGCACACTAACCTAAATGCACCGACCCTGAAACTAAGGAATCCAAAAGAAGGTTTGGGAGGGCATAAAACCCTCCGCGTGTACCACAGTGTGTGAAATGTGTACGGCCAAAGACTTGATAGAAGAATGCAAGTGAGAAAGCAGTAACAAGTAGTGTTTATCAAACAAATAAGGAACACAAGTTTGGATTTGACTTGCGTCCTTTCAAACAAATATAAACATAAATAAAGCAAATAATATACTGCAAATAAACAAATACCCAAATAATATTCATAGACTAAGCATGCTAAGGTAAAAAACATAAGTTCTCCCCAGCAGAGTCGCCATCCTGTCGCGCCCCATTTTTCGGACTGGCCAAAAAATATGCTTGCAACATTCGGCTCTTCTGCCTTTGTTTTGGAAAAGGGTTTAGAGTCGCCACCTAAATTTTAGGAACTTAGGAAAACCATTTTTTATGTAAAAACTCTGTTTTAGTCTGCGAAAACATTTGAGATTCTGAGTAAGAGTTTTGGTTACTCGAAGGGAAGGTGTTAGGCACCCTTCAGAGCCTATCCGAAGATAGTCCTTAAACTCAGTTTAGAAACAATATTTGGAAAAAGTTATTTGCTCATTATTTGCTAAAAAAAAGGGTGATAAAACATATTTTTATTAATTTTAAGAAAACTCGAAATATATGACACATGCCACTACAAATAAAAAATATAAAATATGCTTATGGTAAAAAGATGAAACATATGTACGTGCATGTCAAAATATATGAAGGTTTAATAACAATACTTTTATCGTAATTATAATTAAGGTATGTAAAACTTTATGATTTATACGAAATATATATACTTAAAAGCTATGTAAAAGAAAGATGAAAATATTTATTTATACAAATACTTTTGTAAAGTAAAAAATATATATATATATTTCTTAAAGCTTTTTTTTAAAAAAAAAGTTATGACATATTTATTAAATAAAGATGACGTATGTATATTGAAAATGTAAGAAAATCACATGAAAAGTTTATTATTTTTAAAAGATTTGGATAAGTAAAAGTATGTAAGAAATATATTGGTGATAGAGAAAAAGATATAAGAGGAAATCATATTTGTTTTGTAAATATATTTCATGTAAAAGATCAATTTGAAAAATTGAGTAGAGAACGAGAATTATTTGTTTTCATGTAAAGGAGACTTTTATTCATAAGGTAAAAAATGAACATGCATTGAATTATGAAAGAAAGTATTATGTACGTGAATGCAATTGTGATAAAATAATATATGTATAATTTAAGTAGGAAAGAGTAAGTAAAATATAAATATACCTTGTGGTAGATAACATATGACGTATATACCTTGCATTTTTAGGCTTCGAAAAATCTGAAAATCTCAAAATATATATATAGAGTATAGCAAAATACTTGTAAAATATTGGGGTTAGAATAAGAGAATACGTAAGTTATTAACAAATATAAAGGATGGCTTGCCTAAATTAGATAAAACATTCTATAGTTTAGGGCCTAAAAATGACTAATATTTGTTTGAAACAAATTAGATTGCTAATTAATGTTTTGAAAATCTACCGCGAGTTAACAAGTTTTTCTCGAAACAAAACCTAAATTAATTAATAAAAATCTGCACTATTCACTATTTATTATTACTATTAAAAGTGTTTAATCACTAATTTTAAAGTATTTAAAAAAAATGGAACCCGAAACATTTGCCTAAACTAAAAAATGAAGGAAACTTACTTTCAAAATTTTAACTAAATAAAGTAATCCATTCGAAGCTATAAGCCAAAGAATAAACGTTAATCAAAAAAACACAAAGAAAACACATATCCAAATAATACAAGGTTAGTTAAACAAATTCAAATAATGAGAAGAACATATAGAAAATAAAAGAGCTAAGTATATTAAGTTCTTTTGGAGGAATTAATCTCCTAGTGAGTGACTCCGAGCACCGCGATGGTTCCTAATAGTTGTTCGACCCAAAACATATTTGGGCCGAGATTGAGTTTCAAATGAGAACTCCAACTCTCCGGGGTGTACATGAAACAAAGAAAAGTGATAAAGATTAGTAACTTACATAACAAAGTTTACAAAAATGTAGAAATATGCCAAACTTAATAATAAAGGGATAAGGAAAACAAACATATTATTCGGTAAATACATAAGCATATATGAAGGACGACATGTAACCATACTTTGTTTCATGTTTTATAAACAAGCGATCTTAGGTAAACAAACAAACTTTTATACTAGTTAATTTGTTAGAAAACAAAGTATACAACAAATAGCAATATAAAACCTTATTATTATTTATTTTAAGTAAAGAAAGTAGTCATGAAACAAATTACTTCAAAAAGACAACACTAATAACCGGGAGATTAAAGGAGAACCAAACTACTACGTTAGCTCATGACAAATCCCTTAAGCTAGTATTCCCGAAATTGATCCGAGTTAAAACCAAAATAAATAAAATATGGGCAGCCCTCTCTTTCTAACAATGCACACTAAACCAACCATTTTTACTAAGATTAAGGTGTTTTGAAGAAATGTTAGATTACAAGCAAGACCACGATATTTTACAAACGCCGGAAAATATAAACATGATATATACATTCCTATCCTAAACAACATTTTGCGACTAAAAGAAATGACAAAAAAAAACTATTGAAACTTTCAACTTAAGAATTTAAACTTCAAGAAACTCAAACATAGCATACATATGCCCCTTCCAATTCAAGCAAAATCAGCCCCTTTAAAAAAAACTCAAGTTGCAACCTCTATATTTACATGGTAAAACGAAACAAAACCAACAAACCAAACGTATAAAGAAATCTCAAACATATGGTTAATCACCTCTCAAAGGTTAAAATTTGCATAACCCTTTCCATACTAAGATAGAAAGTAAAAAAAATCTCACTTTAGGTAGATGACTTAGCTAAAGACATAACCAAACAATTGATGACTTCGCACGAGCAAGTTAAAATATTTCGTAGTTTAAAGCTTGTAGAGTTCCTTTTAGACCAAAGTTAAGGATTGGAAATTTCATTTAAAGTAAACGACTAATCCAAAACACAATTAACAATAAGTGCCAAATTCAAATATTTAAGCTAAACACTACAACGATCTTATAATAGACAACTAACCATACTAAAATCTTCAAACCTCATAGGATTTCTTCAAGCTAAATTACAAGTTTTAAAGCCTTACAAACGCATAATTCCAATCCAATGATACTAACGACCAAAGAAACCGATTCAACATAACCCGAACAAAACCAACTTTAGAAATCCACATTCACAAACAGATGGTCAAACAGCCAACCCCATTCAAAATATCAAACCAAGTCTTGAATTTGTAAACACTTCATAATCACATAAGCTAAACCAAACGTCCAGAAACTGATTTTCGTTTCACATTTTAACGCCTAAAATCAGCCAAACAAGAACAAACAAACCCGCACGAATCAATGGATCACAAAACCAAACATAAAGTAATTAGACGGGATAGGATTTACCTTGTGTTGGACAGCGATTGAGGCCGTCAAGTGTTGAGTTTCAAACTACCGACTTCCGACTCCGGTTATCCGAATAGCAAACGAGACAACAAGAGAAAACGAAAATGAGTTTATCGAAGTCGACCGTGAACAATCAAAGACCAATGTGAGTTCTTGTGATTTAGTTTCTGATTTTTTTATTTATTTATTTTTTTTCTGATTTTGTCCGTGTGTGTGCGTGTTCTGTCTGTATGTGTGTGTGTGTTCTTCCTCTTTGTGTGTGTGTGTGATAAAAATAATGGGTCCCCGGATCTGTTCTTTTTCCGTCCCTTTATAGCCGAAATTTGGGCTCAAACGGCTCTTTCCAAGAATTCAAAATTTGAATTCTTGGAAAGCCAAGTTGCCAAAGAAATATGATGAAAATCAGAGAAAAAAGGAAGATGGGATGCCTACCTTTTCAGACGGATTTGAACGATGATGGTGATGGGTCGGCGGGAGTGGGGTTCGGACGGTCGGCAACGGCTGGTTTCCTCTTTTCCGAGGTCTGCAACCGGCGGTGGCGACCTTTTCGAGGCTACAAAAAGCCTCCGAAAAGGGGAAGGGACGTTGTGAGGTGACGGGAGAGGGTGTGGTCGTCGTTTGCCCGCAAAATCCGGCGGGTCTTGGGGTTTGGGCGGCGGGGCAGCAGGTTGACGAAGTGGGGGTTGTCGGTTGAGGTGGAAAGGATTAGGGGTCTGTTTGTTTAGTTGAAGGTGGGGAGAAAAAATTAGGGGTGAGTTTAGGTGGGGGTGTCGGCTGATTTGGTTGAAGGTGGGGGGGTTGTTTGGTTTGTGTTGAAAGTGGAGGAGAGCAAAGAATTAGGGTGTGTTTAGTGGGGAATTGGGCCGGGTCAGGGGCGTTTTGGGCTGGGTCGGGTGGTTGGGTAGTGGGTTAGGAGAAATTGGGCTGAAACAAAAAAATAAGGAATTGGCCCAAAATTGGTAAATGAATTAGTTTGTAGAAAAAATTCAATTTTCCCTAATCGTTTTTCCACTTAATTAATTTAACGATGCTTTCTTCACCCCAATTAATTTTCAAATACGTATATAGTTGACTTAAACATAATTTTGGTACGCATAATCATAATCCTCAATTGATAGAACAATATTTAGGAAATGTTATAGCGATACGACAAATCTCATTTAGAGTTTGAAATAAAAGTTACTATACCAATATCTTGTTAAAAAGAATGAATTATAAAAATATTTTGGTGATTTTATAAGATACAACATTTTTAGTAATTATTATTATAAAAAGCAAAGGAAATCATTTTAAAAATGATTATTGGTGCCAAAATTTTTACTAAAAATATAGGAATAAGAAAAATTATTTTGGAAAAATCCTCGGGATTAAGAAGCATATAAAAATTAATTATGGGAAAAAGGAGGGCCAAAATTGGGTGTCAACACCAGCGAATTGTGAATCTTTCCCATCTTTAGTTTGAAAGGCCAATAGTTTGAAAGCAGCTCTTCACACAATGAAAGGTTTAACAATTTGAAAGGCCAATAAGTTTTCATTTTAAATTCAAAAAATGCTATTCACTGTGTCAGCAAGACCATTCAACTGTTTATAATAATTCTAGCCTATGAATTAATCTCTAGTTTGAAACTTTAGTTCCTCTTAAGTTTAGAAGCAGAAAAATGAGTTGACTTTTTGTATTGAAACAATGGGGCTATCTTAAGTTTTACTCACTCTTCATTCTTGACCTTCTACTTTCTTCAATTTTCTTACTGCATATCTAATCTGCAAAGCCATGGACTTGAATATGTATCCTGATATTCGCAATATTATCAAGTTTATTGAAAACCAAGTTGAGAAACGCGGGGAGGGGACTGTTTATACTAGAACACTTATTATGGAATTGACATATATGTTACCACTTGTTTGCCATTCCCCTTCATGGATGATCGTGGATGATTCTAATGATGTGAGAGATCTTGTGAATCATATCCAGAATTTGATCGTAAAGACAAGACGGGACCTTCACTTGCCTTGTGATGGAAAATTTGAAATGGCGAAGGCTGAACTGGATTGTGTTGCTTCTGACATACTTAAAGAGATTTGGCTTCTCAAGCCAAAGATGGTTTTATTTCTGAGACTCTTTCCCAAGCTCCTCCGAGAATTTTTAATTGCTCCGACGATTGATGAAGTCCTAGCTGGATACTTGGAATGCCTCGTTGACAATCTAGACCTTTTGTTAAACTACAAGGCAGATTTTGTTGCTCCTTTCAGGAAAGAACTTGAAGTTTTCAAAGGAAATCTAAATTTTCTGAAAGGTTTTGTTACCTTCATACTGAAGAACTCGAATCGTAAGTCCAAGGACTTCAACAATTTCTGGAATCATGTCATAGCTGTGGCCAAAAAAGCAGCAGATTGTACATCCTCTTTACTTTGTTTGGCATACAAATCGGATGAGGATATGGCTGATCGCGTTAGTTTCATGCCTGTAGATCTGCTACAGAGCACTAAACCTGCTAAATCGGATATCACTTGTGTTTATGTTGGAGGCCTGAAAGCTTTATACTCAGGGATATGGTGAACTCCCCATTTGAATGTCTTCACAGCGGACTTTGTTAAGTTCATCCTAGAAGCACCGATGACTAAGCTCAATTCCAGGTCTGATCTACTGGTCCACAAAAATCGTGTTCAAAAGCTCCAGACTTTGCTCAGGTCACTGCTGGTATATATCTTATGGCATGATATCGATAATGAAAGCTTGGTAATCTTTGATCTTGTAGTCAATGAGTTTTGGTCATTCATTTACTCATTAGACAACCGAGAAACAAGTGAAGATTTGGGCATACTTTTTGATCTTGCTACATCTCAGTTGGTGCAAATGATGGAGCCTCTGGCATCAAAGATCATAGAGGGTGCTATCAAGATACAAATACCAACTGCATTGCCCTTTTCCCAGATTGATAGTTTGGGATGTATAGATTTGGTGTCGGAGAATTTGCAGAGATTGTTGGATCATAGGATTGATACAATTGCTCCAGTAACACATCAGATTGAAGTTGTACTAGCTGAGATTAGAATTTTCAAACCTTTTCTAGAAGGAAATGTTGACCAACAAGGCAAGCATAAGGAAGTGTTGGATGTTTGCAATCATATGACCAATTTATTTGCCACATTTGAGTATGTTGTTGACATGTTCGTGGTTGATCTTTCTCCCACATGGAACAATCAGTTAGACGATGTCATTGAAAAAATTAAGCTCTTCAAGGAAATTGTTGAACTTGCGCATATCTACAAAGAAAAAAAGGATGTCAGAAGTGATTGTCAAACATCAAAACCTAGCACGCCAATCATTGATGAAGCAGTTGTAGGCTTGGAGGATCAGATATAGATATTAATGGCACGGGTAACTGGTGGAGGGGCCGAGCTTAAAATCATTCCTATCATTGGCATGCCAGGGATTGGTAAGACAACACTCACCAAAAGAATTTACAATGACAGACGAATTTCAGATCACTTTGATATTCAAGCATGGTGTTCTATTTCTCCTAGAGATACAGCGAGTGAGTTGGTGCAAGATATTTTAATTTCTATCGTTGATCTGAGCGATGACATTTACAAGTCAAAGGAGCTAAATTTTGCTGAACTTGTATGCAGACGGTTATATAGGAGAAGATACCTTATTGTTTTAGATGAAGTGTGGAAAACTCAAATATTTGATGAGTTGCGCAGGTGTTTTCCAGATAATGAAAATGGAAGCAGAATTCTTGTTACCAGTGAATATAGGTGGTATCCATTGTCTGATGAACCTCTTTTTGTTCGTTTGTTGACTCCGGAAGAAAGTTGGGAGCTTTTACAAGTGAAGTTTAATCACCTTCGCTTCTGTAATCAAGAAGAACCTCACAAACCCCCAATTCCAAATGAGAAGTGTCCTGCAGAATTTGGGAAGAGAATTGCGGTAAAATGTGAAGGGCTACCTCTGGCCATCGTTTTGGTAGCTGGATTTCTCGTCAGTACAGAGGACGACAAAGATTGGCTAACCATCACTAAAGAGGCCGTTACTTCAAAAACTTATCGTGGTGTAGTAGGCTGCGATGAAATAATAAAATTGAGCTACGAAAATATGCCAGATTATCTAAGACGGTGCTTTGTATATTTTGCAGCATTCCCGGATAGTACAGAGATTCCAGTATCAAAACTAACATGGTTATGGGTTAGTGAAGGATTTGTAAGGAGAGATGACGTGAAGGAACCAGAGGAGGTAGCAGAAGATTACCTGAATGATCTTATGCGGAGGAGCCTAATAATGGAGGCCAAAAGAAGTTCAAAGGGCAGGCTGAAATCATGTCGCATTCATGAATATTTATATAATTTCTGTCGAGAAAGATCTATAATCAAAAAGTTCTTGCCAGTGGCATGGCGATTTAAATTTTTTTTTCGGGATACACATATTTTCCTTCCCCGCACAGTGATGTATTCTTCTGAACCCGGTTGGCACCACTCCTGGCCGAGTCGTCTCGCAGAAGGTAGTCTATTTAGGCGCGTTGGTCAGCTTGTTCGAGTCTTGGATTTGGCGTGCATCGACATTGACAATACCTTTCCTCCTGAAATAGAAATGCTCGTGCATCTGAGGTTCTTGTCCCTTAAAGGTGGCATGACTGTCATTCCCTCTTCGATTGCCAAGCTCTGTAACTTAGAAACTTTCATAGTGAGAGGAACAAAAGGTGAGATAGCTTTACCAGATACGTTCTTCAGCATGATGAGGCTGAGGCATGCACATGTAGATAATTGTACCTTCTCAGATTCCGACTTGCCCCAATTGGAATGTTTGCAGACCTTATCCACCCCATCTCTTTCTTATGAAACGGGGAACAAAATGAGAAGTTTCCTTTTCCTTCAAAAACTAAGATTCACATTCTTGGTATCTTGTGGTCATTCTGAAGAATCGGGAAGCTCTTGCAATCGATTTCCAGTTTTGGATTTCTTGAATCGGCTCGAATCACTCAATGTGATTTACCAAGGGGAGGTGCTTCGGTCTTGTGAGTTTAACTTCCCCTCAAACCTCAAGAAATTGACCTTATCAAAGTTTCGGCTGCCATGGGTTGAAATTTCTGCAATTGCAGCATTACAAAACCTTGAAGTTTTGAAACTTCTTTCAAAAGCTTTTGAGGGAGAACAGTGGAATGTCAGTGATGAGGACTTCCCAAAACTCAAGTTCTTGAAGTTGGGAAATCTGAACATTATGCATTGGCAAATATCAGAGGATGCCTTTCCATTCCTTGAGCAAGTAGTGTTGCAAAAATGCAAGCAGCTCATTGAGATTCCTTCTGAATTTGGCTACGGTTGTACTTCCCTGAAAAAGATTGAGGTGTTTATGTGTGGAGACACTGTTTCTCAATCTGCAAGAAGAATTGAGGAAATACATTTGTCACTCCAAACCAACACGCACCATTAAATAGGTCATCGCGGACGCCAACGAAAAACTTCAGCCAAAATACCGCCGGACGCACATATCACACTAAATCTATGGACTATAACACACGAAAAAACCGAAATATCCCTATTTCTCGTTCCGGACCACGTTTGAAATCCTAAAACCCCACGTTTGCCCCTCCGAAACAACGTGCGCCATTAAATAGGTCATTGCGGATGCCCACAAAAAATTTCGGCCAAAATACCGCTGGAGGCACGTATCACACAAAATCCATGGACTATAACACACGAAAAAACTGAAAAAGCCCTATTTCTCATTCCGGGCCACGTTTGAAATCCTAAAACCCCACGTTTGCCCCTCCGAAACAACACGCGCCATAAAATAGGTCATCGCGGACGCCCACGAAAAATTTCGGCCAAAATACCGCCGGACGCACAAATCACACAAACTCCATGGACTATAACACACGAAAAAACCGAAAAATCCCTATTTCTCGTTCCGGGCCACGTTTGAAATCCTAAAACTCCACGTTTGCCCCTCCGAACCAACGTGCGCCATTAAATAGGTCGTCGCGGACGCCCACAAAAAATTTGGCCAAAATACCGCCGGACGCACATATCACACAAAATCAATGGACTATAACACACGAAATAACTAAAAAAATCCCTATTTCCCATTCCGGGCCTTGTTTGAAATCCTAAAACCCCACGTTTGCTCCTCCCAACCAACGCGCGCCATTAAATATGTCCTCGCGAACGCCCACGGAAAAGTTTTGCCAAAATACCGCCGGACTCATCCATGGACTTATAACACACGAAAAAACTAAAAAAATCCCTATTTCTCGTTCCGGGCCACGTTTGAAATCCTAAAACCCCACCTTTGCCCCTCAGAACCAACGCGCGCCATTAAATAGGTCGTCGTGGACGCCCACGAAAAATTTTGGCCAAAATACCGCCGTACACACATATCACACAAAATCCATGGACTATAACACACGAAAAAACCAAAAAATCTCTTTTTCTCGTTCCGGGCCACGTTTGAAATCCTAAAACCCCACGTTTGCCCCTCGGAACCAACGCGCACCATTAAATAGGTCATCGCGGACGCCCACAAAAAATTTCGGCCAAAGTACCGCCTGACGCACATATCACAAAAATCCATGGACTATAACACACGAAAAACCGAAAAATCCCTATTTCTCGTTCCGGGCCACGTTTGAAATCCTAATACCCCACGTTTGCCCGTCCAAACCAACAAGCGCCATTAAATATGTCATCGCGGACGGCCACAAAAATTTTTGGCCAAAGTGCCGCCGGACGCACATATCACACAAAATCCATGGACTATAACACACGAAATAACTAAAAAAATCCCTATTTCCCATTCCGGGCCACGTTTGAAATCCTAAAACCCCACGTTTGCTCCTCCCAACCAACGCGCGCCATTAAATATGTCCTCGCGAACGCCCACGGAAAAGTTTTGCCAAAATACCGCCGGATGCATCCATGGACTTATAACACACGAAAAAACTAAAAAAATCCCTATTTCTCGTTCCGAGCCACGTTTGAAATCCTAAAACCCCACGTTTGCCCCTCCGAACAAACGTGCGCCATTAAATAGGTCGTCGCGGACGCCCACGAAAAATTTTGGCCAAAATACCGCCGGACGCACATATCACACAAAATCCATGGACTATAACACACGAAATAACTAAAAAAAATCCCTATTTCCCATTTCGGGCCACGTTTGAAATCCTAAAACCCCACGTTTGCTCCTCCCAACCAACGCGCGCCATTAAATATGTCCTCGCTAACGCCCACGGAAAAGTTTTGCCAAAATACCGCCGGATGCATATATCACACAAAATCCATGGACTATAACACACGAAAAAACCGAAAAATCTCTTTTTCTCGTTCCGGGCCACGTTTGAGATCCTAAAACCCCACGTTTGCCCCTCCGAACCAACACGCGCCATTAAATAGGTCATCGCGGACGCCCATGAAAAATTTTGGCCAAAATACCGCCGGACGCACATATCACACAAAATCCATGGACTATAACACACGAAAAAACCGAAAAATCCCTATTTCTCGTTCCGGGCCACGTTTGAAATCATAAAACCCCACATTTGTCACTCCAAACCAACGCGCGCCATTAAATAGGTCGTCGCGGACGCCAACGAAAAACTTCAGCCAAAATACCGCCGGACGCACATATCACACTAAATCCATGGACTATAACACACGAAAAAACCGAAAAAACCGAAAAATCCCTATTTCTCGTTCCGGACCACGTTTGAAATCCTAAAACCCCACGTTTGCCCCTCCGAACCAACGTGCGCCATTAAATAGGTCGTTGCGGACGCCCACAAAAAATTTCGGCCAAAATACCGCCGGACGCACATATCACACAAAATCCATTGACTATAATAACACACGAAAAAATCGAAAAATCCCTATTTCTCATTTCGGGCCACGTTTGAAAAACTAAAACCCCACGGTTGGCCTTCCGAACGAACGCGCGCAATTAAATAGGTCGTCGCGGACGCCCACGAAAAATTTCGGCCAAAATACCGCCGGACGCACGTATCACACAAAATCCATGGACTATAACACACGAAAAAACTGAAAAAGCCCTATTTCTCATTCCGGGCCACGTTTGAAATCCTAAAACCCCACGTTTGCCCCTCCGAAACAACGCGCGCCATAAAATAGGTCATCGCGGACGCCCACGTAAAATTTCGGCCAAAATACCGCCGACGCACAAATCACACAAAATTCATGGACTATAACACACGAAAAACCGAAAAATCCCTATTTCTCGTTCCGGGCCACGTTTGAAATCCTAAAACCCCACGTTTGCCCCTCCGAACCAATGCGCGCCATTAAATATGTCCTCGCGGATGCCCACGAAAACTTTCGGCCAAAATACCGCCGGATGCACATATCACACAAAATCCATGGACTATAACCACACGAAAAAACCGAAAATCCCCTATTTCTCGTTCCGAACCACGTTTGAAATCCTAAAACCCCAC
>QJPP01007482.1:0-80196 GCA_003996215.1 Jaltomata sinuosa | reverse complement strand
GACCCTAAAATAGCATATCCAAATTATAAGAAAGCCTATAAATGCTACAATTGCAGAATTTGCGGGGAGGGGAAGGGATTGTAAAAAGTTAATAGTTCTAGTCCAATTCTGCAATTTAAAAAAGAACACTTCCAAAATAGACAATATGGATATAAGCAATTTTGAACACAAGGCTAGAATTGAAGTTGAATTCCGAAATTTGAAAAACAAGTAAAACTTGTTTTCACTTTTTTCATTCCTACTTCTCTCACAAAAATTCAAAAACAACTCCAATTTATATTTATGGCCAAACACAACTCCAACTTCAACTCTAATTTGGTATTTGGTTTTCATGGTCAAACGGGGTCTTAAATAAGAAATTTGACCGAATGACCATTTTACCTAATTTTCTCTTTTTTTAAATTGGTTCAAAAAATAGCTAGCATGTAACAATTTTTACAAATCTTGGCCTCATCCATATGGGAAGGGGGAGATTGTAAAAAGTTAATAGTTCAGTCCAATTCTGCAATTTCAAAAAGAACACTTCCAAATTCCAAAATAGCCAAATATGGATAAAAGCAATTTTAAACAAAAGGCCAGAATAAAAAGGTGATAAGCTAATATAAAATATTAACAAACAACTATTTCAAAAGTAAAAAAATAAAATTAAAAAAAATCCCACAAATTTCTTCTTTATCCATGGCTTCCATAAGACCACTACACACACTTTCTTCTCCAATCAACCAAACAATTCCTTCTTTGGTTCCATTGATTAATTCACACAAATCCAATTCAATTTCTTTCACTTTTTCTTCTTCTTCTTCTTCTTCTTCTTCTTCTTCTTGTTGTTGTTCACACTTGAGACAAGTTGCTGCTTTTGTAGCATTTAATCCTTCTGGGAATTTTGACCTCTCCCTTTATGATGACCAAGAAAGTAAGTACACATTACTTTCATTTTACATATGATGCAGTCGGGATTTGAAGTTTATTGGTTCTGAATTTGTCATCAGATTCATATTTCTTTTTAATTACTCTTTTCGTACCATATTAGTTGGTCATTTTCCTTTTTATATGTATGTTAAGAAATCATAAATAAGAAGCTAGTTTTATTAATTCACCACTTAAGAAACTTCTTTGAAATTTTACAAATAAGTGTAAATACTTTAAAAAAGAATTAATTGTAAGGGCAATATGAAAAAAAATTAACTAATGCTTTCTTGATTTAGTAAAATGGACAACTAATATGAAAAAAATTATTTTTAACAAAGTGATCAACTAATATGTGACGGAGGGAGTACTAGGTTCGAAGTTAAATATTTAGTGATAGATTTTCTAATACATATATATATGGTTTAAGTCTATCTCTTTTTTAATTTTTGATTTTTATGTTTCAATTGAATCTTGTCCACATGTTATTAGGATAAGATTAGCTCATAACTAGTCAATTCGTTGGTTCAATTCCTATTGAAATGCATGATGATGAGACAACTTTATTCGTGGCTTAAGTATCTCTTGTTTGACAATTTTCTATTTCATTAAAATGATAAATGTCGTTTCTAGTTTATCTCTTTTATTTCTTCATGTTTTCATATTTCAATTGAATGTTGTCCATATGTTATTATTCTGAAAAGATAAGATTAGCTCATACTTTGTCAATTCGTCGGTTCAATTCCTACTAAATGTGCGATGATGAGACAACTTTAATTTATTCATTACTTAAATATCTCTTATTTAACAATTTTCCATTTCATTAAAATAATAAATATCGTTTCTAATCTATCTATTTTGTTTCTTCATGTTCCAATTAAACATTGTCCATATAATATTATTCTGGAAGGATAAGATTAGCTCATAATAGGTCAATTCGATGGTTCAATTCCTACTGAATGCACGGCAACGAGACACCTTTATTTTTCACTTAAGTCATAGGCAGAGCTAGAGTAAAGCTTACTGATTTTGTCGAACTCAATAACTTTTGTCACTGCTGTATTTGTCCTAGAAAAAACTCATTATTAATTTAGAATCTAATAACTTAAACAAACTAGAATTCTCGAATTCATAAACTTCAAATTTTGACTATGCCTTTGTAACAGATACAGAAGTAGCACCACCACCTATGCCACCAACAGAAGGTAGATATGAAGTTATAATAGATAATAATATCATTCAACGTCTTGATTTATCCCCATTTCAGAATGCCACTGGGATATCTTCACCCTCATCTGGTAAGTATGATCATTGATTGCGATTTTAGTGGATTTTTATACATAAATTTATGTTATTCCATATCGAAAGTATTGTGTTCAGATAAATTCGATGTTGCAATATTGCATCCACCTCTGATGCAAGTTACTTGCTATGATAGATAAAATTGATTTGATAGTGTAAAAATTATTTATACCGATAATATTTATAAGTTAAACTTATGTTTACAAGAAAGATTTTCTTCTTCTTTCCATCTTATCCAATAGAATCATAAAAGCCATAATATAATATTACCCAATTTTATATTAGTACTTGAATGAGAATTTGGGTATTATATAAAGGACTTATTCAGCAAATTTTGTTTTAATTTGAAGAAGTTTTCTAGGCTTACGCCCCAACACAAAAATGGGTCTCACGCCGAGGCGTGCGCCCCGAATTGCTTGGCTTACGCCTTTTGAGACTTTTGCACTCCCTCCCCTCCCCCCAATTCATTGCCTCGGGAAACTTTTGGTGCGTCTCACCCCGAATTGTTGGGCGCACGCCTTTTAAGACCCCCCCCCCCCCCCCCGCCTTCCCTCATCGCTTCGGGGCATTTTTGGTGCACCTTGCCCCTGAAAACACCTTTTAAAACACTGATATTTGTATATGATTTTAATAGATTTTTATATATAAATCAAAATAACTACATATCAAAAGTATTGAGTTCAGATGAATTTGACACTGCAATGTTGAATCCACCTCTAATGCAAGTTACCTACTATGATAGATAAAATGGACTTGATGGTGCAAAAATTCTTTATACTTTTATAGTGTTTATAAGTTAAACTTATTTTTACCAGATTTTCTTCATCTTATTCAAGGCATAATATTATATTACCCAATTTTATATTAGTACTTTAATGAGAATTTGGGTATTATATAAATGATTTATACATCAAAATTTGTTTTAATTTCTAGAAGTTTTCTAGGCTTACGCCCCAATACAAAAACGTGTCTTATACCTAGGCGTACGCCCGAATTATTGGCCATAATCCTTTCAGACCCCTACCCCCTTGCTATCATCGCCTCGGGGCATTTTTGGTGCGCCTCGTCTCAAATTGTTGGGCATACACCTTTTGAGACTTTCGCCCCCACCCTCATCCCAACCACCCAATCATTGCCTCGAGGCATTTTTGGTGCATCTCGCCACCGAAAATGCCTTTTAAAATTGCTTGGTGTATGCCTTTTGAGACTCTCCCTCCCTCCCGCCCCAATCATTGCCTCGGGGCAATTTTTGGTGCTCCTCGTCCCGAATTGCTGGGCGTATCCTTTTGAGCCCCCCCCCCCCCCCCCTCTCTCCCAAACCAATTATTACCTCGGGGCATTTTTGGTGCGTCTTGCCCTCGAAAATGCCTTTTAAAACACTGATACTTATATATGATACTAATCATGTTGCAAAATGTAATATATAGCCAAGCCGAAAGAGTTTATGGAAAGGACAATTGGTTTTACAATAAACTACAAAAGGGAAGACAAATATGATGTAAGGGAATTATCAGAATTTCCGGATATAAGACTATGGTTTGTTCAACTAGATGCTACTTATCCATGGTTGCCAGTTTTATTGGATTGGAGAGCTGGAGAACTTGCACGTTATGCAGCAATGTTGGTACCCCATCAGGTAAAATTTATATATGTTGATAGTGCAAAGAATTTTTTACATAATTACTCCATTTTAGCTTTTTGTATAGCCTGTATTGACACTACTAAAAAATTAGTACTATTTTTCCACTGAAAAATATGTTCAGCGACTATTTCGCCCGATATTTTGATTGAATCGGTGGGAAAAGAAAAATTAGTAATATTGTCATATTAAAAAATTCGAAAGTTTTTCACTATTTCAGTGAGAATCTGTTTTCCACCATGCATTTTCTCAGTGAACTGGTTCGGTGAAAAATGAGTGGGAGAATCATGTTATATAGCACAAATTTTTCACTAATTCGCGATGAGAAAAACTTTTGTTTCTAATATTGTGTTTTCTTGATTAAACCAAATAAATTAGGGCAACTAGTGCACTAAGTTCATACTATCGGCAAGTAGTGGAAGAACCAGAATTTTTTCAAAGTTAAAATTATATAGAAGAGGCTAAGGGGATTTAGTATATACTATATATACATGAAAATATTTTTGATTTTGTAAATATACAATGTTATTTTTAGACGAACCCCCTTACACCTCGTAGCTCAACCCTTGTTGTCAGGTCCCTTGGATGAGTTGGGCCTCATTAGGTCTATTATATGCCGACTTACCTTGCATTTTTTTTTTCAAGAGGTTGTTTCCACTTTCCACCCAGATAGGAGTTACCCGTTTCCAAAGAAAGTCGATTGACACTCCTTAGCTGGAAAATTAAAGAACATTGTGTAAATAGTATCAACTCGGTTTGTTTCTTCTCTATACATACATACTATATGTTGAATCTCCTTGGTTTCTTATCTATATATTTCTTTATATTATGAATCTTCTTAGTGAAAATTCTGACTCCATTGTTGCTTTCTACATGTGACTTTCTGGTTACATGATAATAACTCTTACAGTTACACCAAGAACTTTTGACCAATTAAGCTAAATGCAACCTTTTTTAAAATTCATTTGTTTTGACATATTTTTTTTTTAATATTCAATTTTTTGTTTTTATTGATAGATGAGTATGAAAATGGGAGTAGTATTCAATCCAGAGGCATTGGAATTGTTTGTGATGAATAAAGTGTTTGTGGTGTATTCTTGGTTGAAGCAAAATGAGATTCCAATGCCAAGGCTCAAGACAAAAGACATGGCAAGAATGCTTGGTTTTGGAATTGGTGATGAACTTTTTGACTTGATTGATAAAAATCACATTGATCCTTCATAAAGGTATAGTTGATCGATCGAACTATGATGATTGAAATGAAGACAAATAGATTTCCGTGGGAAAGACAAAATGGGAAAAATGTTGAATTAAATTTTCACAAAATATTTTGTAATTGTTGAATATAAAATGCTTCTTTTTGTCTAGTATTAGTTGTATTAATTAAATTCGATATGATTCGGATTAACACAGTTATCTTAAAACAATTTATTATAGGAATGACAGAAATGACATGAAATTGTGAAATTTTGATTATTACTATTTTGGTTCCTTAAAAGGAGAAAAAGAAAACAAAATCAAAATTAAGAGGAATCCTTTTCTTTTTTGATTTGTTAGTTGACATGTCAATTAGATTCATTGTTTACTTTCTTAGTCTGTATACACTAGATTATACATTCGCGGACTATTTTTAGTTTAAGCGGTTGAAATGACTGCTATTTAGGTTAATTTTTCCTTATAGGAGGTACTTTCATAAACAACAACTAGTAGGAACTTAATCAGGCTTTCATAGCTACACTTTGCCTAATCAAAATTCATAGCAACATTTTCAATAGCAATTGTATAATCTCGGTATACAAATACAAATAGAGTTGAGTTGGAATCTCGGCATACAAATATAATTCATATTGTATATTTTATGGGAATCTTGGAATCTCGGCATACAAAACAAATTCGTATCGTATATTTTGTGGAATCTCAGCATACAAATACAAACTATTGCTATATACAAATTCATATTGTATATAGCAATAGTTTTAGACCCTCTGCTGTGAAATATAATTGAAATAAACTGATGCTATGGAGCGTGATTAGACATGTAGTTTTGCCATGTTATGTAATTTTTCCGTATAGTAATAATTAGCAAAAGGCCCAATCTAATGTTTGAGCCCAACCCAACAAGTGAGCTGGGCTGGAAGCCCAAAGTTTTCTTCCTTTAGTTTTTATATATTTATTCTTTTTTTTTTAATTCTGAAAAATCCTCACTATTTATTTGATCCAACTAATTTTCTTCACACCACTGCCCAACTGCAAATTGCACTGCACCTAAAATTGCTGAGAGAAAAAAAGGGAAATGTGTTAAATATCTAAATATCTCAATAGGTGAAGAAATTCAGGAAATTACATGGAGTGTCCTCAAAAGTGAGTGGTCTTCAATTTATGCCCCTCATAAGAAAAGTCTTTATAAAATACCCTTCCTTCTTTTTTATGTATAGAACATATACATTTTTGCCCCTCTACACCATAACTCTCCATGTTCATTTGTCTCTCAACTCTTAATTTTCATTTTTCTTTTTTCTTTTATCTTTTTAATTTTTTATCTTTTTTTTTTTTTTTTTTTTTTTTTTTTTTTTTTTTTTTTTTTTTTTTTTTTTTTTTTTTTTTTTTTTTTTTTTTTTTTTTCTCTTCCTTTTTTTTCTTTTTTTCTCTTTTCTTTTTTTTTGTTCTTTTTTTTTCTCAACCTTTATTTTTTTTATTCTTTTTTTTTCCTCTTTTTTCTTTTTTTTCTCAACTTTTTTTTTCTCTTTTTTCTTTTTTTTCTCAATTTTTATTTTTATCTTTATTTTTTCCTTTTCTCTTTTATTCTTCTCTTTTTTTCTTTTTTCTTAACCTCTATTATTTTTTGCTAATGAACAAAAAAAGTTGGATAATCCGCAAAGAAGATCTTCTTTCTTTGAAATCGAAGTAAACTTAAGAGCGTGCTTTGTTGTTTGGAAGTCCTTTGGAACAAGTCTATCCTCTAAGACAAATGTTAGAGAACATCTCATAAATCAAGACACAATGAGGTAGTGTCAAGCCTTGCTCGTGGAGCATAACTTGTTGTTTGAAAAATTCTTGAGCTAAGTCTTACCTCTAAGGCAAGAGTTATAGAGCATCTCATAAATTAAGACACAATGAAGTAGTGTTAACTCTTGCCCATGGGGCATAACTTATTTTTGGGAGGCCCTTGGGCTAAGTCTTGCCTCTAAGGCAAACGTTATAGAGCATCTCATGATCAAGACATAATGTGCTAGTGTCAACTCTTGTCAATGAGGCGTAACTTGTTGTTTGAAAGTCTTTGAGCTAAGTTTTGCCTCTAAGGCAAGAGTTATAGAGCATCGCATAAATCAAGACACAATGTGGCAGTGTCAACTCTTGCCCATGGGGCGTAATTTGTTATTTGGAAGTCCTTGGACTAAGTCTTGCCTCTTAGGCAAGCATTATAGAGCATCCCATAAATCAAGCACAATATGATAGTGTCAACTCTTGCCCATGGGGCGTAACTTGTTGTTTGAAAGTCCTTGGGCTAAGTCCTGTCTCTAAGGCAAGAGTTATAGAATGTCTCATAAATCAAGACACAATGAGGTAGTGTCAAGTCTTGCTCGTGGGGCATAACTTGTTGTTTGAAAATCCTTGAGCTAAGTCTTGCCTCTAAGGCAAGAGTTATAGAGTATCTCATAAATTTAGACATAATGAAGTAGTGTGAACTCTTTCCCATGGAGCGTAACTTGTATTTTTTTAGAGGTCCTTGGGCTAAGTCTTGCCTCTGAGGCAAGTGTTATAAAACATTTTATAAATCAAGATACAATATACTAGTGACAAGTCTTGCTCATGGGCGTAATTTGTTGTTTGGAAGTTTTTGGGCTAAGTCTTGCCTCTAAAGCAAGAATTATAGAACATCTCATAAAAAAAATAAAGGTCAAAAAAATTGATTAAAAAAAAAGAAAAGAAAAATTAAAAACCAAAGAAAAAAAAAATAGAAGTTGAGAGAAAAAAATAAATATTGAGAAAAAAAGAAAAAAATGAAGAAAAAAAAAGACAACAAAACATAAAGGAAGAGAAAAGAAAAAAAAAAAAAAAAAAAAAAAAAAAAAAAAAAAAAAAAAAAAAAAAAAAAAAAAAAAAAAAAAAAAAAAAAAAAAAAAAAAAAAAAAAAAAAAAAAAAAAAAAAAAAAAACGTAGAAGAAAGAATAAAACAAAAAATAAAAGAAAAATAAAGGTTGAGAAAAAAAGAAAAAAAAATAGAAATAAAAATAAAAAAAAAATAGAAAGAAAAAAAAGAAAAGAAAAAAAGAAATATATATAAAAGTTGAGAGACAAATGAGCATTGAGAGTTATTTAAAAATACTTGAGGTGTAGAGGGGCAAAAAGGTAGTTGCTCTATACATAAAAAACAAGGAAGGCTATTTTTGTAAGACCATTTTTATGAGGGGCAAAAATACAAAGCCACTCCCTTTAAAGGGCATTTGTGTAGTTGTCCCGAAGAAATTAATAGCCATTTGGTGGACATTTGGGAGGCCCACTGAAATGGGCTTTGTGTGGCCCAAAATAGTGCATGTCCAATGATATTCATCGTTAGTTGATAAACATTTTATAAGAAAATATTTCTCATGAAAAACATTTTCCTTGGTATCAGACACATTTTATAAGAAAATTAATTGCCATTTGGGAAACTTTTGGTGGATTTCTTGGAAAGATGGAATGAATTCCTCATATATGTAACAATTGAATGGTTTTTCTTTGTTGGTTGTCTAGGGTTCAAGAAGAAACTTATAATAAATAGAAAATAAATCCTAAAGAAAGAAGTTTAAGTTCTATATACTAACGATAACGATGTATAAATTTTTATACTATTGGTTAAGTTAGCATATAAGAATATGTAGTTTTTTCTTAATTAGCTAATCTAACCTGATAACCTGAAAAATAAAATAATATAATGATCTCCTAGAATAATAAATTACATTAATAATATAAGGAAATTTATCAATATGCATATACAACTTAAATCCTGAAAGAATAAATGTGACTAACTGTTTTGTTCGAGAACAATTTGCAAGATGTAAGAGTGATTCGAGGATAAAGCTAGTAAGGTCGTTCCTTTAAGCCCACATTATGTATCTCAAAAAAGGCAAAAGAATAAAAAATAAATAAAATTCATATTAATTTCATCAAAAAATATAAGATTTCTTATTTTTATCAAGCCGCCCTTGATAAGACGAATGATACGTTTGGAGAGGTTTCCATTCTCTCTCCTTTTTGTACTTACTTTTTTGACAACCCATTTTTTGTCACATTAGTCTTTCATAGTGACACTTCACATCATATACCACAACACATCCAACAATTAAGATCTCTGTTAATTACTTTGAGAACATTTTTTTGGGAACAAAATAGACCCTTTTGCGAACAATCATCATTTTTATGATGATTTTTCTGCTTTATACAAATTATTCGCTCAAAGAAAACTCTTTTAAAGCATGGTATCAGCTAAGCCCCCTCGACAAGGCAACAAGAAGCGGTCACATCATATACTACATCACAACCAATAATTAATTAAGATCTCTGTCAATTACTTGGAAAACATATTTTTGGGGGAACAATATAGACCCTTTCACGAACAATCATCATTTTTGGTGATTTTTTCGCTTCACACTAACCACTCACTCGAAGAAAACTCTTTTAGACCAGCTAAGGCCCCTTGACTGAGCAACGAGAGGCGGTCACATCATATACTACATCACAACCAACAATTAGCTCCCATTTGATGATAGATTTTTTGAAGTTAAAATTTGACATGCATTTTAATTGGGAAAAAAATTAAAGTTTTGTGAGTGAATGTGAAATTTCTCCAAAACCTTCTCATATTTGAAGATCAGATTTTCAAATCTAATCAAATTTCATGACCGGAAAATAAATTTTCAAACTCTGACCCAAATCTAGCCAAACGTTAGCTAAGATCTCTGTCAATTACTTGGAAAACAATTTTGTTGGAACAAAATAGACCCTTTTGCGAACAATTGTCATTTTTTGATGATTTTGTTGCTTCACACAAACCGCTCGCTCGAAGAAAACTCTCTTAGACTAGCTAATCCCTCTTGATTGGGCAACGAGAGGCGTTCACATCATATACCACATCAAAACCAAAACTAAGATCTGATCTGTCAATTACTTGGAAAATATTTTTTTGGGAACAAAATAGACCCTTTCGCGAACAATCGTCATTTTTGATGATTTTTTTACTTCACGCACACCGCTCGCTCAGAAAAGACTCATTTAGAGCATGGTATCAGCTAAGCCCTCTCGACAGGGCAACAAGAGGCGATCACATCATATACTACATCACAACCAACAATTGAGATCGTTCTCTATCAATTACTTTGGAAAACATTTTCTTTTTGGAAACAAAATAGATCCTCTTCTTGACATTAACCAAATGTGCCATGCAAAAATGTTTACAAAGAGTGGGCATTGCCATGTGAAATTGCTTCAATAAACGTGTTGACTGTTTGTCCAAATTTAAACAAATGGACATGGGAAGACGTGTTTTTAGATAAGAGAAAATGTTACAAAAATCTAATCAAAAAATCTAATCTATCATATACAACTTTCTTCTTTTTTGAGTGTATGACACTTATTGTTATTTTCTAGTATTAGCATAATTGTTGAAACAAAATATATTTTGTATCCATTATAGAAATTGGCTCATCAATAATATTTTCGACGAATATTCTGTCAAAAATCCTTTATCAACGAGTAGGGGTGTAGATAAGTCGATTTGATTCATTTTGTTTTTCATTTACCAAATCAAGCTAATTATGTCGAGTTTTTAAATCTTGAAACCAAGTCAAACCACCAAAAATCTATTTTTTGGTCTAGATTTTTGGGTTTGGTTCTAGTAGTCAACAAAAAACACATAATAATGCTAGTATAGTTACGAGTGTATGACACTATTGTTATTTGCTTGTATAGCATAATTGTTCAAACAAGATATATCTTGTATCCATTATCAGAAAATTGCTATTTTCGGACGGATTCAATAGGAAATTGGCTCGTTGATAACGTATTTTCGACGGATAGTCTATCGGAAATCCTTTATCGACGAGTAGGAGTATAGATAAATCGATTTGGTTCATATTTTTTGTTTACTAAACCAAACTAACTATATTGAATTTTTAAATCTTGAAACCAAGTCAAACCAACAAAAGTCTGTTTTTTGGTTCTCATTTTTTTCGGTTTGGTTCAAGTTGTCAATCAAAAACACATAACTAGTGGTAATATAGTTATGAGTGTATGACACTATTTTTATTTGCTAGTATATCATAATTGTTCAAACAAAATATATCTTGTATCCATTATCAAGAAAATTGCTATTTTCGGATGGATTCAGTTAGAAATTGGCTGGTCGGTAATATTTTCGATGGATTTTGTCAGAAATCTTTTATCGACGAGTAGGGGTGTAGATAAGTCGATTTGGTTCATTTTTTTATTTACCAAACCTAACTAACTATATTGGGTTTTTAAATGGCAAAATTTCAGAAGTAGCTAATATTAGGTAGTAAATGAGGCGTCACAACTAAAGTTTGCCTAATTATAAATGTAGCTATAATTTAGTGGTTAAATATACAAATTAGAGATTTTATATACAAATATAAATTTGCTTTATAGATTTATATATGAGTCCCAAAAATCACTTTGTATACAAATACAAACCTTTAGAGATTTGTATATGAGCTGCGAAATTCACTTTGTAAACAAATACAAACGTATATGAGCCCCGAAATTAGAGATCTCTCTCAAAATTAGAGATTTGTATATGAGTCCCGAAATATACAAATACAAAAGAAATATATATTTAGCTATTTAGTGTAAACCTTAAGTATAAAATGTAATTATTTTAAACCTTAGCTACGCCATGTAATTAAGTCTAGAAATTTTTTAGATCGCGGAATTTTTCCTTTCTAAATCTTGAAACCAAGTCAAACCAACAAAAGTTTGTTTTTTGGTCTCATTTTTTTCTCGATTTTCAGTTTGGTTCAAGTTGTCAAAAAACACATAACTAGTACTAGTATAGTTATGAGTGTATGACACATTGACACTATTGTAATTTGCTAGTATAACATAATCGTTGAAACAAAATATATCTTGTATCCATGGTCACAAAATTGCTATTTTTCCATGGATTTCGTCAGAAATTAGCTCATCGATAACGTATTCAATTTTTTTTTGGGGTCGAAACCCCTTATCGACGTAGCATTTGTATTCTTTTGAAAATTAGCGATTTTCTAATAGTAACGCTAGCTAGATGCATGAGAAAAGACATTTTTTTGGTCAATTCCAAATTTGTTTAAAATAAAAAAGGTAGTGGCATATATAGTAGTACTAGTTATTACGAGTAGGAAATTAGTTACATGGATATATAGTATCTAATGATAGATGTAATATATTGCGTATTATTACTATTTAGATGTGCTGGATGGAGCAAATAATATGGAATTATGATTTTGAAGAAAATTATTATTAATTATGTTGGACGAAGAGCCTGTCCTTCGGTGTGGTTACTACTACTCTATACTGTCGGCAACAAAGCTTAGTACACTTGTTCACTAATTACGAGAGTTTACCAAGGCCTCTTTCCTCCTTCCTTTTCTATTCACTCGTAGGGATTGAGAGTCAAGACCCCACAAAGGAGGAAGGAGTCGACTGAATATCTCATACCATTAGCGGAAAATAACTAACATAAGTTATTTTCGTCTATTTGGCATAAATATTTTTTTTGAGGAGAACATTTTTAATAATTTAAAACAGTCAAATATGAACTTATTATCATCTCATATCATCAAGGCAGATATTTGTTTTGAAATTTGTCTTTATGGTAATACCAAAAATGGACAACATCTCTTAAATCTTTCATATCAAACTGGATACTGACTATTGTCTTTAGCTCATTAATCGAACTTAAGTTACTATTAGAGAAAGCAATGGCATCCACATAAAGTAGATGTAGGGAAACCAAAGGGGACATATATAAAGGGAGATGGAAACAATGTCTAGGTAGTAGGGCTGGAATCAAATTAATTTGGTTCTTTGATTTCGGTTCCTCGGTTTGAATATAATTCACTTCTTTGAATTAAACAATCTTTACCTAAAAAAAATAGTTCACTACCAAATCTACCAGTAATATTACCCGTGGGCGGAGCCAAGGTGAAGGTGGCCTAGTGCACACCCTTCACTGAAAAATTATATAGTGTACAGAGGTTAAATGTTAGTTATTATGAATGTATACTTAATTTTGCACACCCTTAACACAATTGAGAAGAAAACTTGCACATTCTTCATCAAATTTCTAGCTCCACCACTGATCTTACCTGAAAAGAGAGTCTTACGAAGAACAATAAGATAGACAAACTTAGAGATGACAAAATCAATCCCTAAAATCATGACCTGCCTGTTTAGGTTTGAGCGATTAATAACCTACTTTTTTTTTGTTACCTGAGCTCATTTTGACTTGCTTAGTTCAACCCATTTTAAAATTGAACTATACGCAGCCTAAATTGACATATGAGAAACTTTGTCTAAATATTTATAAGAAGATATTTTTTATTTGATATATAGTGATAATATAAGGAAAGCAATTTTATTAATTATTCAAACAAATTATAAGAAAACAAACTTTGAATTTTAAAGTTAGTAAGAATTGGACGAGTTGGGTTATGATCCAATTTTTAGCTCGTTTCAATCTAAGTAAAATTTAAATAGGTCAATGACTCGCCCATTTATTAACTCGACTATTTTAAATTTTTTAAATTTAGCCCAATCTACTTATTTGATACCGTGAGACAAAACCAAAAAAATATTAATTGAGTGCCTACATTTGATGGAGATAGAGATTTCCTTGTCTTGGTTTGTGTTTGCGTTTTTTTTTTCTTTTTTTCTTGGGCAAATAGTTTGGTCCATGCATGTTGGGCTGCTTGTCTGTTCAATTCTTATTAGAAGACTTTTCATTCTAGGGTTTAATTTCAACTATAATGAAGCATACATCCAACTAACTTCTAGTCAAGTACATTATCAAGTTTCTTCCAATACTTTTGTGTATATAAAACTTTCGGTTTTGGTGAGAATTCGAATTTAGTCGGATCATCATGAGGGGTTTTGGCTTATGTAGGCATAGGCACTCCACTTGCTGTCAATGTGGAAGGATGCCGTCGAGCCATACGTAGCTTGAATTGTGATGTCGCAATGTTTAGCTATTGCTGATCCCCAAGACGCCTTTGGTTGATGTTCACACTTGATTCACCATCTACACTTACTACATTCACTTTCGAAAATTAAAATAGGAATTGTAATCTCTCTGTCGTATGTAGTCAGCCTCACGCTATGCCTAACTGGAACCGAATACCAATGATAAATTCCAACAACAAAAAAAATTAATTTAATTGTCTACTGAGTTCTATACAATATACTTCACTTATTAAGTAATTACATATAAATCTCTTAATCAAAATTAATTGGTAATTTGATAAAATGAAAACTGATCTGCTATCACTAGTCAAAATTCACTGATAGCTAGTGTCATAAAACATCTTTACAATTGTTAACCCTAAATCCGTCAATTCTTAAAGTTGATTTATGCAAATATCCCTTTTTTTATGCCAACTTAGATTTTGTTTCTATTTTTGAAAGTTTAATAAATATAGCTCTAGGGATATTGCCCTTCCCAAAAAAATGTTGGACTCGGATCGATCTAATAGTCTGCTCATTGTTGTTCAACCTTACAGACAAAATGCTAGATGACAATAACTCATAAAAATTTAAACTATGATCTAAATGTTTCTCATAAGAATTTCAGTACACAAAAAGTGATCTTTAAATCGTAGCCTAAAAAATCCATAACTTAAAAAGAAATAATAAGAGAGTCATTTACTAATCATTATTCTAAAAGGAACAACCCGCGAAAATTTCACAAATTCTATCATATGCTATTTATTTTTAGTTGTATGTTGTATGACATCCCATGAATCAATAATGTACATGACACTTAATTAATAACCCTTCTAGACAAAAATATGTAGTTATGTTTTTTAGCCATGCTGAAATTATTCACTCACCAATATTATGGCTTCTCCAATATAATACTATATAGTTTCATTGCATTAAATACAAATCTATTTGAAAATACCTGCCTGAGTAATTATTTTGTGGCCCTATATAACTCTGCATTTAATCATGCATGAGATGTTTTTTTCTATTCATGTGCAATTAATAACTCCTTAACTTGCATTACCCATTCCTCCATTTATTTATTTACTTTTTTTTGTTTGAGTTTGTGGTCCTATATTTATTAAAAACCAAAAAAAAAAAAGTACTCTCTTCGTCTTAAAATACTTATTTTTTTTCTATTTACACACTTTCGGAAACCATTTATTAGGAGTGGTATTTGACTATTTTATTCATATTTATGTCTTAAGATATAATTTATTTTTATTGAATATTTATTCGATGTATAATTGTACTTAAGGGTGTGACAATGAAGTGGATTGAGAATCATGAGGTTTCATGTTCAAATTCCAGTAGAGACAATAACACTAGGTGATTTCTTTCCATCTGTCCTATCTTTGATGAACAGAATTATTTGGTACTTGTTGCTGGTGGGAGGAGATAGATATCCTGTGGAATTAGTCGAGATGTGTGCAGGTTGGTCTTAATACCACGGTAATAAAAAGAATTGCTTTATAATTGAGGTCAGTATAGTCTTCAAGAACAATTACTACGTACCAAGGATAAAATGAAAACACAAAAAATTCTTGAACTTCAAAAATAACAAGTATTTTGAAATAAATTAATATATTTAATAAAGACGACAAATATTTTGAGACGGAGGAAGCTACTAGTACAAGAATAGATCAAGAAAAAGGAAATTAAAAGCTGACCATTAAGGCCGATGAGCTTTTTTTTTTTTTTAAATCTTCTTAGTTCTACGCACTTGAATTTGGTAGCATTTATTTGTAATTATTAAGAAATATAATAAAAGAAGGGATCTTCACATTTAATATATGTATGTTCAAGTAAAGGTCGTCTTTATTTTAGTTATTTGTAATTAAGAAATATACTCCCTCCGTTCAACTTTACTTGTCACTTATTTTTTATTTTCATTTTTACTTGTCAATTTTGACATATCAAAAAAAGACAATTATTTGTTTCCATGTTTTACCCTTAGCATTAATTACTTATTCCTAAAATTATTTTTCAAGACTCAATACTAACATTAATTAATAAGGGTAATGTGGTAAAATAGCTATTGCAATTATTGTTTTCTTAGTGTGTGTGTCAAGTCAAAAAGTGACAAATAAAATTAAACGGAGAGAGTAATAAAAGAAGGGATCTTCACATTTAATTTATGTATGTTCAAGTTTCATACTATTTGTTTTAATTTCCTCTTCCCATCAATTTCCCTGTAACAGCTAGCCATATTGTCAAAAAATCTTTTTTCTTAATACAATAATCATGATTCAACTTGCGTAAACTTTGATTAGTTTTACGAAATACATGTTATCTCTCATCAATATATGTACCAAATCAAAAACATATATTACACCATCACATGAATATATATGACCTCCTAAGCATAATTTTGGTAACCTAAAAAAAAGTAAACAACATGCAAATTTTGATTTATAATCTTTACATTATCATTGTGTATATATAAATTAAATTTAAAATATAATCCCAACATTTAATTTGACACATGAATGACAGAAATTAATGGACATTAAATATATATGCATTTTCAACTCTCTATTAATCAAATCAAATCCAAACAACTGTGCTACATGCATATATAGCCACATAAAAGACACATTTATAAATCAAAATGTATGAATATAATAAATATGAGATATATCAATATACATTTTTCTCATTAAATATATAAATTGTACTCCTGGCCAAATTTTTGCCATTCAAATTTTGCGCAACTGCCGCACTTTGGTTGGAGATCAATACAACAAAATCTATCTCCAATTTTTGATAGTTTTGGCAGTTAAGTGACATATATATCTCGACTTACGTACGTCTTGTTTACTAAACGATCAAGTATATCACGCCACATATTATTCACTCGACTCAGGGACGAAGTTATAAGTTTGAGTACAAGTTTGATCGAATCAATAATTTTTACTTAAGCAGTATATTATATTTATGTTTAAAAAATTATTAAGTACGTACGAATATTAGATTTAGGATTCAGTTATTATCGTTTAAAGTCGTTATTCTACAATTCGAGCTTTATGAAGTTAAAATCCTGACTTCGCCTGCCCCTGGTCGACATGAAATATTATCAAATATACAGTAATGTTTGATCAAATTTTTTGTGGGTTCCATTTTGATTAAGAAGTTTGAACATCTCAACAGATTTTTAGTTTCTGAATGGAGTCAATGGACGAATATTTCAGAAATATATAAAAATAATGATAAATATCAGTGTTGATATATAGTAAGGCAAGTAAATGTGTCAAACTTTTGGCCAATGACATGTTTAGTGATGACAATATTTTTATATAAGAAATGAATATTGGGTCTAACTCAAGATCAAAGCTAACCCACGAGGTAAAAATTGTTAAAATCAATAATGAGGCCAAACTTTTTCTTCCACAATCAGTACGAGACTTCAATATCCTCACACACGACTAATATTAGATATCTCGAGCATGGATAATAATATAATATAGGAGTCCAATATCTGAAAGATCAAGAATGGAGATTGGCGACTCTAATACCATAATAAGAAATGGTAGAAATAGCGTTCAATGAGTACTTTTCAGCTCCTATAACTGAAATTTCATGAGAGTGACTATTTTCAAAATTCACCCTAAAAAGTAAATTTTGGACCTGAGTCAACGCAAAAGCTAATTCATGAGATAAAAATTGTTCAAAACTATATAAAGAGACCAAACTTTCCTTCTAGAATGATGGATAACAACACTTTTACGACCTGCAATATTTCATTGACAAATTTTAATAGTTTAGACACATTTTTATTTATCGTTGGTATTCTTAGGTCAACTAGACATATATTCAGACTTTAGAGTGTCACTAAAATATTATCCGGAGAAATCCAAGCTTTTTTAGAAGTTGAGTAGATCATTTTGTCCTGAGTTGATTGAAAAAAGCAACTAAATTTTCAATATTCTTTTTCTTAAATAAGAATTCATAGTTTAAAATTGAAACTGAAAAGTGTTTTTTTCCAAAGGTGTATTACTTTTGTTGAATTCATAATTGCTTTTAACTCATTATTCCAATCAAATCACAATTATTAATTAATTCGTACTTATTATGAGTACAATTTATTCCAAAGTTTATTTAATTTCCTCCAATTAAAGTGGAAATTCCAGCTAACTCCCACACTAGATTGCATAACTGTTGTTTCTTTTTGTCCAAACATACTCCTAAACATGTCTGAAATAATTAAAAAATAATCATATATATATATATATATATATATATATATATATATATATATATTATATATATATATATATATATAATGCAATATTTTTAAATTTAAAAATAAAATATCAAATGTTTCTCTGTCGGTTGATAGATTGTTAGCCACATACTAAAAGTGATCCCAAAAGTCTTATCTTGTTAATCTTGCTTGGTGCTTGATTAGAAAATTTAGAAAAAAAAACAATTGAATATTTGAAATGAAAATTTTATGGAAATTAATTGTTCGAGCAAACTAAAATGTTTGAAATAATTATTCATTCTACTCTTCAGTTTATTTATTTGTTCCTTTTCTGGTAAATATTGATATCGCTTACGAAAATTCTACGTCACTAAATATGTTAGTGTTATTTTATCTTTGAAGTTACTATATCAAATTTGTTATGATACTTGTCCTAATTAATTAGGATAAACCAACGGCTAGTGGCGAAGTCAAGTTCAAAGGGTAATTTCATTAATTATATTGACACTTCTTTGTTGGAAAATAATATTTCTTTTTACGATATATTGTAGCATGTGTGTGGCCCAGCCTATAAGGGCCGTGCGGACTTGACGTCATCCCTACCTTTCTCCAGTATATCATTGGCAGTCTTTTGTGAGTGCGGCATGCACCTTTTTGTTTGTTTCGGAGCCGTTTCTTTGGGCGGGGCGTACTAAACCTATTGCGTACCACACCACTGGGTGGCGCGCCTGAATGCCAAGTCTTTCTCTGCCGTCAACTCGACGTCGTCGTCACCTGCAAGATAAGGCCAAGGGCAGATTTAGGGTGGTGGGTACGGATTTTCGAAAACTCAATAATTTTGTGTATATTCTATATTTATATATTGAGAAATCTATTAAATATATAAGATATATTTATGGGAAACCAAGTAATAAAATAGTGTTTTGGATTAGTGGTAGAAATGCAGCTTAATCTTTTTACCCTCCTTAATTAAAAAAAAATTGAATTAGTTGTGAATTCATAAATTTTAAATTTTGAATCCGCTACTCGCGCTTATAATTTATTCCCCATTAACAAGTCAATATAATTGCCGCCATGCAAAACGACGACGGGGCGGCTACGTTAACCTAACGGAATTCTCTCATTCCTCCATTAATTCCGGCAAATCCAAGAATTAGGTAAAAAGTATAGTAATATATTTCCTCGTTTCATTTTATTTGACCTATATATTAAATATTGTTATTTTAATTTAATTGTTCATTTTCGCAAATCAAGATAGTATTATTATTTCTTTCCCAATACTACTCTTAATTAAATATTCCCTCCCTCTGACAATACTTGTACGCTATTAACTTGACACATATGTTCAGAAATAATAAATAATAGAAGTAATTTTATAATATCATCATTTGAATATAATTAATTCAATGCTTTAAAAAATATATTGAGTAATAACTATAATTAATAACTACGAGTAAAATAGATAGAAATGGATAAATTATTCATTGATTTTTCAAACTGAACAAGTATGTTGGACATTTATTTTTTGTAACATGTACAAGTATTGTTGGACGGAGGGAGTAACTACATGAAGTAGTAATCAAATTTAGAAACTCAAAGTATCATTAATAAGGCTGATTTGATAAAATTCACCTCTAATTAATTTTTTGTAAAGTTAACGAGAATCAAATAATATAAAATGAAAAGAGTATAAAATCACATTTACCCCTAAAACTTATTCAAAGTTCAAAGAACACAACACCGACACACCAAAACCGAGGCAGATACATGTAATGTCTTCTTTTCTTTTCATCGCATATTGTAAATTTACGAAGACCAATGTTTTCATTTTTACTCCACATTCATAATACACTTATATATAAGTCATGGTTCGAGTAGTAAATAAAGCTATTAATATTTGTATTATGATAAATTATATACATTCATATTTTTTTATGTTCTCTTTTCTTGAATTTTGTGTGAACGTAAAATATTTTGTGCATTGAATTGTTCTTTATTTATACTTTTTTTGAATTAATTTACTTGTCACACTTTTGATTTACACGCCCCTTAAGAAAGATATTACTCTCTCTGTCCATTTTTATTTGTCCACTATACTTAAAATAGATGTCCAACAAATACTTGTCCAGTTTGAAAAACCAATGAAGAATTTATCACTTTGTGATTAATTTTACCCTTGTTATCAATTATAGTCATTTCCCCAATGCATTTTTTAAGACATTGTACTTATTATAGTCAAAAGGTGATCATATGATAAAATGTCCTTCTATTTATAATTTCTTAAGAAGTGTGACAAGTCAATAATGAACAAGTAAAATTGAACGGAGGGAGTAACTAGAGTGTAATTTGACTAAACTATCATTATTTATTACTCCTTAATATTTAATACTTCTTTCTTTTCAACTACATTAATATTTTTTTATATTTTTGTCTAAGAATAAAAATAAAAATAAATAATTAATTATACCTTAATTTTTTAAAATAATAATTATTTTAAATTATTTATTTTTAGTAAGAAAAATAAGTAAAATGACCCGGAGGGGAATACAACCATTATTAATTAGAAATAGAAGTGCATTCACAATTTGCTCATATATTTTGCTCATACCCTTGCTTCGTTAGGGTAAATGGTATATCTTGCTCGTATCTGAGGCGAAGGTTTTTCGAAAAGAATCTCTCTATTTTCATAAAGTAAAAATAAAATGAGCATACACATCACTATTTTTAAATTTTATTTATAAAATTACACTTATTATATTGTTATTGCTGTTGAAAGGAGAAAATATGTTTGAAAGGTATAACGAAAATTAAATATAAATTATTTTTTGAAAATAAAAAAGGATATAAGTATTTAACTCTTTACCCAATAAAATAAGGTGAAGATTGTGGAAGAGACAAGATGGATGGTCCAATGTTTTTCTGCTACCAAAAGAACCAACAGAGCTCATGAGGCGTCGGTGTCCACGTGGCCATATATCGTCCACGTCAAGCTTGTGGGTCCCAGAAAATGACAGCCACGTGGATAGTTCCGTCTGCCGTGTCAACCACAAAACGACAAGAAACGTCCACGTCTGCAATTACTTCACCTGTTCCCTCCCTGTGAAACGTGGTCTGCTAAAAGCCCCCTCCCACCCCTGATGACGTGGCACTACATTATACTCACTATTTTATTTCGTCTCAATTTATATGGCACAGTTTAAATTTTGAGTATTAAACCGTTTAAGTTTAATTGTGAATTTCAGCATGAAATTTTCAAGGTTTTTAAAATAAAATTTATATATTTGAAAACACTATGAGTTATAATAGTGGACAATATACAAAAAATTTGTGATTCAAAATAAATTTATTTGAATTTCAAAATTTGAAATGTGTCACATAAATTGGAGCTGAGAAAGTAATATTATTAATTGTTCCAACCGCCACCTAGTCGGCTAGTCCAATTGTGTCCTTCCTATTTTTTCTCCTTTTTCATTTTTAAAAAAAAATAAAGATATAAAACTTTTGTATATAAAGTTTCTAATATGACTAAAATACTCTATAAAATATAAATTTGTAAAGTAAATACATTAACATGAGTGGAACATATCCCCGCTAATTGATCTCACCTATTGTTAAAAAATTCGTCGAAGTCTAAATGAATTTCAAGGAATTATAAATCTTTTGAGATAATTTTCTTTCGTGTGATTTTTCGTCTATCTCATCTCTCTTTAAAACTTTCACTCATCATGATTTCACATATATGGACCGATGCATTATCCGAGTTGATGCATAATATGCATGATCAAACTAATTCAAATGACTTTCTCACTCTCTCTTTTTTTAATATTATCTAATAATCTTGAATGACCACACATTCATATGTAATATTTGTATCGTCTCGATTGGCAAAACTCATGTTTTAGATACTTTGAATTTTGACGATCCAACATTCACTCTCATACTAGTGGCAGAGATTGACTATGGCGGGTATGAGGAGATGGGTGTTGAGATGTTGCATGATCATATTATGAAAGATATGATTAGGAACGATGATATTCAGGACAAGGTTGGAGTGATCTTCATGGTGGACAAGATAAGGGAAACGAGACTGAGATGATTCAGGCTTGTGAAGAGATGCAAAATTACCGAGTGAGAAGGTGCGAGAGGTTAGATTTGATAGGTATGAGGAGAGGTAGAAATTAATAAGCCAAAAAAACATTGGGGTGGGTGATTAGACATCGAATGACACACTTCCAGCTTACCGATGACATGATAGTAGATAGGAGAATATAGAGGTCAAGAATTAGAGTAGAAGATTAGTATATAGATAGTCGGGCATTGTCTAGTTTTTCTTGTCTGTATTGTTATCATACTCGCATACTATCTTCCTCTTTGATTTTATTATTACTTGTCGTTTCTTTTGCTTCGATTATCTTATTATGTCTTATTGCTACTGTTCATTTTTTCCGTTATGTTCAGCATGGCTACTTCACTACTATATTTTCTTTCTTAACTTGATTTTAGTATGTTTTACTTGAGCCGATAGTCTAGAAAATAACCTCTCCACCCTCACAAGATAAGGGTTAGGCTGCATAAGTACTACCCTCCCCGAACCCCACTCGTAAGATTACATTGAGTATGTTATTGTTATTATTGTTGTTGTACTGGTGGCAGAGATTATTCAATTAATACGCTTAAAGTCATTCAGGGAAGAAGATTAATTACTTATTACACAGTTTGATGAAGATTATAAGTGCATAGAAGAAAGAAAGAAGTGAAGGATATTTGCAAAAAGATGCAAGTCTTGTCTGGTCCACTTGATATGTTTCTTTCCTTGCAGGTTATTGTTTACACACAAAATAATGTTGAACCACCTAACTATATATGCATGACATATGAATGATCTGATTAGTCATGGAAAATGGCAAAGTAGTACAAGAATGATTTGTTACTAATACAAGTTATCTAATTTTATGTCTAAGTAGATGATCCATCACTAGATGATGTCTCTTGGCCACATCATGTAGGCAATTGAATGATTGATACTAAACCAGTGCTATTTTCCCCGACATGTTTAAAACCACGAGATTGAAGGACAATTTGCTACATTGAATATATATATCTTTAGTTTAAGATATTCAAAAGTCAGGACAATTTGATACATTCAACGTATATATCTTTAGTTTAAGATATTCAAAAGTCTTCTTTAATTTCTTAAACTTTTCATAAATGGAGGAAATAATAGTTTAGTTGCATAATTCTCAGAGGACTAATTGAGCTAACATTTGGCCACTGATTTTGAAAAATTATCTTCAAATATTAGTTTGATCATGAAATTTGATCAGCAAATCTGATCTTCAAATATTTTCAAGTTCTCAAAAACTGGTTTAGACCAGTTTCAAATTTTGGGGACTTTCACTCATAAAAGTTCAAAAAAATTCAAGTAAAATGCGTATCTAAACACAACTTTAAATTTCAAAAATCATACTTAAAAAACTCAAAAATTCAGATTTCAACTTCAAAATTTATAATTGAATTCTCATTTTTCGTTTCTCTATGAGAAAGTCAACTGATAAACGGGAAGCAAAAAAACTTGTTTCCGAAACGAAGGAGAAGCTAAGTCTTGCAATCATATGACTCAAACTTATATGAGAGTGATTAACAAAAAAAATGATTCGTGTATTTGATATTGTCATTTTTACTCCACCACCCTCGGTCCCATTGTATATGATATTATGATGGTGTCTGATTGAATATGAAGCTATAACACAAAAGAAAGATTTTTGATGCATAATCTAAAGGCATAATATATAAATGTGCCCTTTAATTTAGTCTCAGTTAATCTTTATGTCTTTTAATTTTAGGTGTACACAAATAGTCACTTAAACTATCATAAAGTTGAATAAATAGAAACACTCATCTTACATGTCAATTCGCTTGAGTTGCACGCGTCCTACATGTCAATTCGTGTGAGTTGCACGCGTCCTACATGTCAATTCGCGTGAGATTTGCCATTTAGGGCACATATATCTGTTTGTTTAACTTTATGATAGTTTAAGTGTCTACTTGCGCACACTCAAAATTGGAGAGCATAGATGTCAGCTGAGGCCAAGTTAAATGACACATTTATGTATTATGTCTAATCTAAATTAGTTAACAGACTAGATCGAACCTTCCTACGTCAAGAGCTTTTGTCTCTTTCACAAGAGAGCACCAAATTGTAACACTAAAAGACTACGTCATTATTAGTTGTTATTGAATATAATTTATGTGAGATATACCAAAAACCCTCTTTAAATTTTGTGTATTTAAGAATGTTATGTTACTATGTCATTTCTACAAAAGAAATCACTCAAGATATTATAAAATAAATTACCTGCTATAAAAGATAAGTATAATTTTTTTTCTCAGAAGTAAATAACTTATTAAACTCAAAGGTAGTATATGTGTAGGGGTGTACATGAATCGGGTTGGTTTGGATTTTTTAAATACCAAATAAAATTATTAGTATCGGGTTTTTAAATTTATAAACCAAGCCAAATCAATAAAAATCGAGTTTTCCAACCTCGGATTTTTTCGGGTTTTTTTGGTTTCCTCGGATTTTTTGAGTTTTTTCTGGTTTTTTCTGATAAAGTCTTCATACAAATATATAATTAACTTGTGCTTCAAATATTTCTTTAGTCCGAGCAAAATACAACTATCTAAGGTATTTTTAAAAAAAATAACACAAAATATATTCGTTTTATTTGAAATTTATGAAGTGAGTGATCACAATAAAATATTCAATCAAAAAAATAATGAAATCGCATAGAATAAATATTGCATATTAATAAGTCATAATAAAAATAATTATAATTTAAAAGTATTAAGTCATGCTAAAATAAGTCTAATAAGTATTAACTACATGACTAAATATTAAACAAAAAAATAAATTAGTTTATGCATTTATGTAAAATTAAAAAATAAATATCTAACATGATTGACATTCCTAGTGTTAGATTGAATAATCTTTTGTTAACATTCGTATTGATTTGGGTTTTATTTGAGTTACTTATATCTATAGGTTGTAAAAGACTTATTGAACCACTTAAAATTCTAAGTTTAAACTTGAAATAATATATTGAAAGATATAAAAACTATGAAAAAGTTGAAAAAATATTTATAAATTATATCACAATAAATATTTTTAAAAATAGTATATATGTAATATCGGGTTAGTTTGACTTTTTTTAGTTAAAACCAAACCAAACCAATTATAGTCGGGTTTTTTTTCAATACCAAATCAAGTCAAACCAAATCATAGTCGTTTTTTTTTATGATTTATTTTAATTTACGATTTGATTCGATTTACGGTTCGATTTTGTACACCGCTATATATGTGGAAAGGAGTTCTAAATTTTCTTGGACTTTGGGTAACCAAGCCAGCAAACTAGAGACAACCTACCCTTTGAAATGTGGGTATAGTAATGGACAAATTCCTAAAAAAAAAATATCACTTTTTGCACTTTCTTCCATTTCCAAAGTGTCTACTTGTTAGAAAATTGTTTCTTTTGGGAGTTTACTCTCTCATTCAATATCAAGAAAAATGTAGTCTCCTTCGTCTCATATTAGTTGACCATCTTATTAAAAATAGTTATCTCATATTAGTTGTTCATTTTATTAAATTAAGAGAGAATTAATTATTTTTTCCTATATTACCCTTGCAATTAATTCTTTTTGAAAGTATGAACACTTGTTTGTAAAATTTTAAAAAAGTTTCTTAAAAAATGTATTAGTAAAATTACTTTTTTATTTATGATTTCTTAAGATGCATATAAAATGAAAAGTGATCAACTTATATGCATCAGAGTAATTTCTTTTTTTTTACTTGAAGACAATCTTGTCCCCTCATAACAATGACCTCAAAAGCATGTTAAGCTTTATCAAGACCCTCTTATTCATTCTTAGTGCCCACATTTCACTAAAGAAACAAAACATTGTAAAATGCAAAGTATATCAATTTAATCCCATGTCCCAAAAAAAACATTTGTGGTCCCTAGACCATTTGCTACACCTTATGTATGTGTATATATATATTGAACCAAGAATTCATTTTTTGTATATCACTTGTCATTCCATATCTTATACACTCTTCTTGAAAGTGGAAGAAGAAACAAAAAGAAGTTAGCTTTATTAATTCTTCTACATTCCCAACTTTTAGAGAATTCCAATTTTGTCAAAGTTCTTTTTGTTCATTCTCTCATACATAACAAGTCTAAAAAAATCTCTTTAGCTTTTAGCCTATTTTCTTGAGATAATGAAGCAAGTTCTTCTACTTTCTCTTTTGCTTTTATCCACTTTAGTCCATGAAGCACAAGCTAGGAATATTCCCATGTTAAAGGTAAGAATTATATTAATTCAAATTTTCAATTATACTCATCATTATCTAAGTGAGTTGAGAGTCTATCGGAAACATTCTCTCTACTATGAGGTAGAGATATGGTCTGTGTACATTCTACCCTCCCCAGACTCCACTTGTGGGATTACACTGGGGTGTTGTTGTTGTTGTATGATCTAAGTATGGTTTAAGTTGTTTCCTTATTTTGAAATTGAAAGTGCTAAAACCTTAATAATGGTTTGTTTTTGTAATAGGAAAATGCTTTGAAAGAAAGAAGTAATGGAGATTCTGGAGAAGTCAATATTCTTTGCAAAGATGGCCACTGTTCATCATCAGGTACTACAATGAAGAGAAGACTTTCTAAAGTAGCCAAAAAAAGTCACCATGGGTTACCAAGTATCCATGAAGACTATTATGGACCTAGAGGACATAGGCCTAGACACCATTAACCTAATTACTAGTCTAGTTACTCTTTTTTCTTTCTCATATTTTTCTGTTCCGCTTCATCAGGAGAATCAATAGTGTTCTTACTTATTCTAACGTTTCGAACCCTCAACCACTAGAGCAACCAAGTATACCCTCTTTCTAGTACTATAGCAACATTTCCCATTTCTAGTTTCTTGAAAATCTTGAATTTTACTGGGATTTCTAAAAAAGATTGAAGTCCCATGTAGCTCTCTTTCTGAAATTTTTAACTTGTTAATTAATGATGAATTATTTACCCTAATATTAATATTAATGGAATTTGCATCATCAAAATTATGTCTAGCTAGTACTCAACTTAATTTAATGTCTCATTTTTGGTTTGTTTATTCAAGTGGTTATTATTGTAATGCTTGCAGGAAGAAATAGGAAACTTATGACAAAAACAACCTCTACTACTTCTAGTCCAATTACCACAACTACTTCAACAAAGGTTGGTTAATTTTCATGCCAAAAAAAAAACAAAACAAGAATCAATAAAAATAATAATTAAATAGATTTTAAGTTTTTTAAATTACTTGCATGATTAAATATTTTACATATATTTACAGAATATCAAGAATGAAGGAAATAAAGCTCATGACATCACCACCATATTGAAAGGCCAATCAAGTAGTGAAAATTTCTCAGTCAACTCATCGCCGGAAACCGGTCACCGGAAAACATCATCGGAGCACCATCCCGACGTGCTAGATTTAGCCGGAATGGATTATTCTCCGGCGAAGAGAAAACCTCCAATTCACAACTAAGAGATTATATGAAGAACAAATATTATTGGAAAATATTTGTAGTTGAAAAAAAAGAAAAAATATTTGTAACATTTAAATTAGAAAAAAAAGAGGATATATATAAGAGTAGTGGAGACAGCATTCAGAAATGATGCCCTTCTTTTAGGATTAGGAAGATTTTGTACATAAAATATTGTGGTTACTAATAATATATATATATTATTAGTTGATGATTAAGTCATAATTACTTTCATGAATGGCTATTAATTACTTGATGATTAAATCATAATTACTTTCATGAATTGCTATTAATTAAGTAGCTAGTTAGCCTTTGTAACCTATAAAATAATAACTACAAAGTGAGTACCAATTATAATAATGTATGTATCTTATAACAAATGATCTTGACTTTATTAGATAGGAGTATTATATAGTAATATATACTTGGAAATTTTGACGAGAGTCTTTCGGAAACATCTCTCTATCTCCTTAAGGTAAATGATAAGGCTTGCGTGTACTCTACTCTCCCTAGACCTCACTTTGTGAGATTTCACTGAATATGTTGTTATTATGGAAATTTAACTTTTTTTTGTGTAGAACACACTTAAAATATATATAGAAAGTTTACTTAATGCTTTGTGCACCCAGCACGATAGAATTTGAAGTTGCTCGTGTTACTAGTCCTATAACGAAGTTAGATCAAACACACTTTCTTAGTATAAAGCAGAGAAGGATCGTTGGTTTGATCTGACTTCTCACCCAACTGTCCTGGCGTATATTTTCAAGTCAATTATATCGTTTTAGAAAAGTTTATGAGTTTTGAATTATATATATATATATATAGAAGAATCCACATAATATTATGGAGATAAACCTCATTAAAAGGGGAAAGGATAAAAAGATTTATGTGACAATGAAAGAGGGAATGAGAACATTTTGACAAATATTAAGGAATAATTCAAACTTGAAAATTCACATTTCCTTCTTTAGAAAGATATCAAAAGGTAGGCTAAATTCCACTTCCAACAAAGAAGAGAAAGTAGTAGTAAAAGACCGACCAGAGTTGTGATGGAGTGATAAGTACTATTTTATCCTTCATCAAAAGTCTCGGGTTCGAGTCCCTCTAGGTACGGAATCACCTTTATTATGAAGCGTTTTATACCCCTTAATGTTGGACTTCTCAGCTCAAATCTGAATTTAGTTGGGCTCCAATACACATATCGAACACCGAATGAAAAAAGAAGAAGAAGAAAGTAGTAGCACAAGACAAAGAAGCATCCTCCAAGGATTGGAAAATACATCACTTCTTTCTTTTCTTTTATCTAATTTATATACTCTGGCAACATAAATATTTTTTAAATAAAAAAACTTAAGTAACACTTTTTATTTGAGAAGATATATCGAAGTAACCAAAGGCGAACCAATCTCCTAGGCCAGGATATTTGGTAGTATGCTTGGCCTCCGGTGACCCAAATGGTGAACTTATGAAAGTTAGCTTCTAGCACCTAAACAATAGGCATTAGGTTGATATGTGAAGATGCGTTTTTAGTACTTCAATATTTTATTTTTCCATTGTGTACATGCCATAATTATGTAGAAGAGTTATCTATTTTTTAAATCGAAAATTTGGAAAACAATGATGGCAAAAGTACAAGCATATAGGTACCCATTAAAAGCTTGGAAGGATATAATATGAATGAAGTAGGTTTATGGATCTTAGCATTATGTGATGATGTTTTTTTTTGGTCCCAACAGATTGGTTGTGGACTATGATCAAAATGTATTCTTTCCTTTTCTTTTTGGTTTTCTCATTCGGTGTTCAATATTTACACTGGAGTTCGATTAAATTCAGATTCTCACTGGAGCCTGGAAGGAAAGTCTCACATTAGGGAATAAAGTGTTCCCTGACAAAAGCAACTCTGTATCCAAGGAAATCAAATCCGAAATGGCCTCTATTTAAAAATAAAGGAGTACTTACCATTCCATCACCACCCTTATTGATAAAATATTTTCTTCCATTAAATGTAGTAACGTGAGTAGAGTGGTCTGCCTGACATGTAGGCCAATATGTTTTTTGTTAGGTCAAATAGTTTTGGGCCCAAAAGATTGGAAGATATATTCGAAATTTGGACCACAAAAAAAATGCAAAATGTGTATTTAAGGTGATTGCAACTTTTTACTTGCTAAAAAATGGAGGGGGGGGGGGGGGGGGGGGGGGCGAAGTTGGACTTGTCAAAACTTAACTACATACATATAGACATATTGCTTGTGCAATTCAGACTTTAAAATAGTTAATTAAGTTTGAAGTTAGACGTCCCCAACTCTGGACCTGGTTAAAGTTGGGCAAGACTTAGCTTAACCTTAGACCTAAATGTCTGAAGTTGATTTTAGTTAGGACGGAGCTGAAATTCCAGTTATGGGTTCTGGTCGAACTCGGTATCTTTGATTTGAACCTTGTATTTATACTAAAAAAAGTTATTGAATAAACTATTAATTCAAAATGCAGAAACTTTAAAAGACTAGAATTTCAAGCATATAAACTTCAAACTCTTGCGCCGCCTCTAATTTTACCCTAGGTTTGAATTTGGCATAACTCGAGTCGAGTAGAGAAACTGAATTACGATAAATAAAGATACAAAATTGTTTCGTGGTTGACGAGCTTTGATCGCCAATATGAAAAGAATGCAAAGTGTAATTATTATTGTCTTTCGTGAATATAGACACCATATTAGTTTGGTCCAACTTGAATATTATCTTGAATTCTTTTGTTTCAAATAAGGATATTCAATTGAAATCCATGCACTTTTTTCTATTTTTCGCTTAGATGTGCTCGGTAGATGCTAAAGTTAGAACGTGATGACAAGAATTGATCGATTGAATTAAAAATCACAGTTCTCATCTATCACACAGACATTTTAAAACCTCCATCATTGAAGAAGTGGAAGAGGAGGAGCGCAAATATGAAATTTGCCTACATGGATTACAATTCGAATGTTGTTTACTTATATGGGAAAAACTAATTTCAATATGTAATTTAGAAATACTCTATAAAATTTGATATACACATTGCTTTCTGAATAAATTTTTCAAAAAACATTTCAACAATTTCATGGGTTCGAATATGATTTCCATAAATTTATTGTTTTTTTTTTCAAAAGACGTAATCATACAAATTGTTGCATGTGCATCTCAATAAAATGTCACAACAAACAGAGTTCGGAACCTAAATAATATGATAAAAAACCAAACGGACCAAAGTAGTATGTGTAAAGTAGTGCATATATTTTTTATATTATTATCTAATAAGATTGAATAAGCAAGCAGCCGTCAACATGCCTGCTTCTGTTGTTTGCTTATTCATTCGTGGGCTCAATCTTTGTTTTAATTTATTTATCTTTTTTAAATCTATTCTATATTTAAAAAATATGCAAAAAGATAAATCACAATAACTAACAATTTTAAATATTTGAAAGACATAAGAAAATTGATTGACTTAGTAATAAGATTGAATAAGCAAGCAGCAAGGCGTCAACATGCATGCTTCTGGTGCTTGCTTATTCATTCGTAAAATTATATTAAAAAGGAAAGATAGAGAAACTATCTACTTTTTACTAAAAATATTTTAGAATTTTGAATTAAACAACTCAAATCTTCATGTTAATAAATGAAGTTTTTAGTCACTTTTTACAACAACATCCAAGGTAATTTATTCCAAACAAATGGCTAAGATCCTATTAACTAGAATTAATCCTTAATCTTATAAATAAGACAGTAATAACACTATCTGAAGTTAAATACTTTATATCAGTAATTTCCATCCTCATTAGTCTATCCTTGGTCAACATAACTTTTCTTGTGCAGCTAGCCACAAAATGACTCTATGCTTTGGCACGATGATGTTATTACGATCAATTCAGCCAGGTTCCATACACGTCTATTGCCCAACATAAACATATAGCTTTGAGACACTAAATATTTACCATTAGTTGTTAAGGCATATTTTCTGTTGTTGTACCAGAGAGCCATAGCTCCTTTTAATTTGTGTAGCTTTCACCAATACCAACTATTGTCTGCAAATGGGCGATGTGTTCAGAAATTTCGTTCCTTCTTCATATAAACTTCATGTACGCATTCACCCATAATATATCTTCTTTATTATTGATGCACCAAATCAGTTTGCCCACACTTGCTATATTCCAGAGTTTGTAATCTCTGATATTGAGTCCTCCTTACTGTTTTGGCAAACAAACTATCTCCCAAGCATCTAGTGCGGTTTCTTCTTTTCTTCAGTACCTCCCAAAAAATATTCTCTGCATTTCATATCCACTCCTTTGAGCATGTACACTTTGTGGTAATATAATCTCCAGTAGGCCAATTAGCCTTACCTGCAGCTTATTACAGAACCTCCTTTTGTTTATTTTGGCCATTCAAGCCACACATATTCCAGCGAAGCACATTAACCATTCCCAATATGGGATTTGGTCAATATCTCCACATTCAGCTACCTCACTTTAGTAGTTTTTCCCTGCTCAAGAGCTTGAAAACTATTAGTCACAGCCATAGCATTAGGATTCCCCCTATCACAGTAGAAGATTTGAGTCTCTTAGTAGGTTGTGCCCATTCAAAACCATGTTGTGAAGGCCCAGCAGTATTCTGGGTTACCTTATTACCCTGATGTTCAGTTCTCTTTTTATGGATTATGTTCCCACCCTTAGCTTGCAAGCTAGTTCCATGATTGTGACTTTATGATAGAGAAAATCTAATATATGATCGCAGAGAATCATTTACCATTTTCCGTTCTTCTAAGACCTTCAAAATGATTTTTTCATCTAGTGGTTCCAGAAAAAATTTAATAGTAAATTTTATATTTTAGTTTCACTTAAAACTATATTGAAGACTGTAAAAGAAAGATACGAAAGTTATATTAAAAAGAAAAGATAGAGAAACTATCTATTTTTTACTAGAAATATTTTAGAATTTTGAATTAAAATTCGATCAAAGTTCTTACCCGAAATGATCATTCGGTATACATGCGGCTATTTTTTTAAAATTCTTTTTGGAAGATACATTATATATATATGCGGTATACATGCGATTATTTTTTTTTTTAAAAACTTATGACAATAGTATATTTTCATAAAAAAACCTAGTAATAATTAGAGTAACTTACATAAATCCCAGAACTATAGGAGCTAATTACTTCCTCTCTATTTACTTTCAAAATTATATAATATACCGCTCAGATACATCGCTACAGGCATCTACACCACTCAGATACATCATTACAGGCATCCACACCACTCAGACACATCACTACAAGCATCCAAATACATAATTTTATCTCGGATACATCGCATAAGGCATGTATCCGCTGTCCGAATACATGATTTTAGTCTCATATACATCGCATTCACATGTATTTGAGGGATTACAACATGTATCGCATGTATTTGAGGGGTCACAACATGTATCAGCATGTATCTGAGGGGTTACACATGTATCCGCATGTATTTGATATACACGATGTATCTGGATGGATTTTTGATAAAATATGATATATTAAATAATTAAAATAAAATAATGGAAGAATGAGTAAATATGATAGAAATAATTGGCTCTTTATGTATTTTTTCCTAATTATTAATAGGTTAAACTATCAAAAGAGACATACCTCCTTACCATATTTACTAACTCTCCCACTACTTTATTTTAATTATTTAATATACCACATGTAAACACCTTGATACATCGCTCCAGGTCGTGATACATTGCCTCACCTCGTGATACATCGCCCCGATGTATCAAAGGTAATTATCCAGAGGTGAGGCGATGTATCACGCCTTGGGGCGATGTACCATGCCTTGGGGCGATGTATCAGAGCGAAGTGAGATGGGAAAAAGAGTAATTAGCTCCCAAATATGTGTGTTTTATGTAAGTTACCTTTATTAATATACCTCATACTTGGGGCCTTTTGGAGAATAAACTGTAATGGGCCAAATAGTTGGCTCAAATCTCTGCAAACAAATAAATTTATCAAAAACATATTCGGGCTCCAATTTTATACAAAATTTTAGGGAAAAGGACATGGGCTGACCCTTTTCAAAATTAATGGCCCATGTTTGGGCCATTGGACATTGTATGGCCAGTCGGTCAAAAAAAATCATATAATGGTCATTTTACAATTTGGGCCTATTCATGCCTTTTACCCAATTTTGCAGCAGCCTTTGTTGACTTATTTTTGGCCTTTCTTCCTACATCTTTTTGGTTGTTTTTGCTTATTTTTTTAATTGTTTTTTTCGTTTCTCTTGTTTTTTTTTTTTGGCTTTTTCATTTCTTTTTTTTTTTGTTTATTTTTTTGTTGCTTTATTTTATTTTATTTTATTTTTTACCATAAAAAGTGTATAATAAATGTATTAGTACATAATATCATATTTTCTTGGCAAGTTCTAATTAAGTTATACTTTTATAAATTTGTAAGTTACGTCTCATACAATGTCCAGAACTTTCACACTCTCTATTTTTTTGAGTTGATTGTATAAAAAATTATTTATTTTATTTCTTATGATTTTTATAGAAAATATATAATTATTGTATCGAATATGTATTTGTATAATTTTTTTATAGAAACTGTATAGGATGTGTATAGAAAATGTATAGTTGTTGTATAAAATATGTATTTGTATAAGATTTCTATAGCAACTATATAATTGTTGTATATAATATGTATCTGAATAATTATTTCAACTAAATATTGTATATGATGTGTATAAGAACTGTACAATTGTTGTATAGAATATGTATTTGTATATGATGTGTATAAAAATTGTATCATTATTGTATAGAATATGTATATGCATATGATGTGTATAGGAATTGTATCATTGTTGTATAGAATATGTATATGTATAGGATGTGTATAGAAATTGTATCAATATGCATTGTATATATGTATCAATACTTTAGATTACTCAGATATGTATTGTATTGTATCAATATAAATAGAGGTTGTATCAATACATTAGAAAAAGAAGAAGACATTTATCCAAATACATATATTTGATATTAAAAATAAATACATGTATTTATTATCAAATATTCACTAATATTTTTTTATTGTATTTAAAAAGATACACTCTTTTTATATTTAATCATAATTATTAAAAAAAAGAGCACAAAAAGTTTTTTTAAAAAAAACGAAAAGTAGAGCAATAATTAGAAGAGCAAAAAAAATTTATATGCACTAATACATTTTTAAAAAAAAATTGTATTTGATTTTTTTTTTTTGTATTTAATTATTTTTTTAAAAAAACAAAAGCAATAATTAGAAGATCAATTTTTTTTTAAATAAAGCAGACAAAAAAAAGTAGAGAAGTAGTGAAAAGGAGAACAGTGAATTAAAGCAGCAAAAAAAAAGGAAGAAAAGTAGTGAAAAAGAAAACAGTGAATTTTACTTTTTTAATAGTTGCAATAAAAAAAATTAGAAAAAAAAAAGAAGAGCAAATTATAGAGAGCAGCAACAAGCTAAGTAGCGAATGGCCATAAAGTAGCATAAACATTTATTGGCCATTCGCGTGTCAATAATTTGACCGGATGGCCAATTTTGTCCTTCCCCCATTTTGCAGTAAGCCTTTGAGGGGATTTGCTTGGGCTTAATATTTACATAAACTACTTGGTCTTCATTTTAAAAGAATCATTTACCATCAAGTTGATCTACATAAACTATGGACAACTTACATAAAACACACATTTTTAGGAGCTAATTACTCTTTTTCCCACTATTTTCAAATATACTACTCGGATACATTGTATAAGGCATCTAGATACATGGTTTTATCTCGGATACATCGACATTTTTGGTTTTATCTCGGATACATCAGCATCCTGCTGTCCAGATACATGGTTTTAGTCTCAGATTCATAGCATCCGCATGTATATGAGGGATTACATCATGTATTCGCATGTATCTGAGGGGTTACAACATGTATTCGCTTATATCTGATAGGTTACAACATGCATACACATGTATTTGAGGGGTTACAACATGTATCCGAGAGTTCATGAGATGTATCTGATGGGGTTGAGATGTATCCGATGAGATTGGGATGTATCCGATGGAGTTGGGATGTATCTGAAAGGTTTTTTGTTAACATGTGGTATATTAAGTAATTAAAATAAAATAGTGGGAGAGTTAGTAAATATGGTAAAGATATTTGGCTCTTGATGTAATATATCCATAAACACTATTGATTAGCTCAAAGTACTCGTTGAGTCTCCAAGTTTTTTTCCAAAGTGCTTTGAGCTATTCAACATTGAAGCAGTGTAATGGGATGAAACATCAGAGAACAGATTAGTGTTTTTATTTTTTGAAGAAACATAATATTATTGATAAACAATATGGGTACAATTCTGTTTGTTTTCTTGATTCTTCTCTTTTGATTATCTTCGTAATTCAAGGGCTATTAATAGCATATTTCTCGAACGAGGAATGATTTGGACCTCCTTGCAATATATTTGATCGTGAGCTACATCAAGCAGGCGGTATTTGACGCATTGATCTCTTTGTGAATATCTCAGGAGTTTATGGAGATATATATATAGGATGATATGGACCTTCTTGCGATTTATTTGATCTCCATGAAAGGAGGATTTGATGAATCTTCTTAAAGTATTTGATTGTCAAGAAGAGTCAATCTGATTACATCTTGATCTCTTTATGAATATTCCAGAATTTATAGAATATTCGAGATGAACAAATTAGTGTTAGTCTTGCTTAGGTGAAAAAAAGTTCATACTGCAATTATTTTAGTGTTGAAACAGACATAATGTTGGGCTTTTTGGGTGTGAATGAAAAATGAAAGGTTTTATTTTTTGCGCCTTTTTTCCCATACATAAAAGGCTCCAAGTTTTGTTCGAATTTTTCATACGTAAATTAAAGACTCTAGGCTTTTACGGCGAAGGAACATGCCCTTTTTTCGTATATATAGCCACCACCATTTTGCCGAAAAGACACGAGGTTCACCTATTCGTTGGCTATAAATGCAGAGGCGTTGCCTCAGATGTTTTCACTGAAAATTCGAATTCTTCTTCTTCTTCTTCTTCTCTGCATTGTTTTAATGTATAAATAGTGTCTGTGATTTGCTCCCGTCTTTATGTTTGAATGTTACCAGAGTTTGAGGTACCGCTGTTTCGGTAAAGGTATTCCATTCTATTCTGGGAGGAAATAATCCTATTCCTCGATACTATGAGTGGGTTAAATTTCTTAAGGACACATAGTGAATTTCGTGAGCTTGAAATTAAAGTTTTGGTCTAAACATTACTGTTTTAACATTACTATATTCAAAGGATGATATAGTAAAATTAACCTTTTATTTATTGCTTTTTAAAAAGTGTGCCAAGTTAAATATAGACAAGTAAAGATGGACGAAGGGAGTATATACTTCTTTCTGAAAATTATTACGTATTGATGGTGTAGTTCCTATGCAAATACTTGTTTCCCTACCAAAATAGTATATTGAGTGGTCCTTTCATTTTATGATGCATTAGTGATATTACCTACAAATATCACAGAAGGAAGTTATCTCGAAAGACCTATAATCTATTGGAATCACTACAGATTTAGTGAAAAATAGGACACAATAAAACTAGGATACAATACAAACTAATTGCTATGTTAAAATTTAGTAACTTAGTAATATCACAACCTGGAGCTGTATCGTGATATTTTATATGAACTTAAAATGCAAATTTTCCTCCCAAAGATTAAAAGGTTCCCCACAATATGGATCTTCAAATTAATTGGTATAATTTTGTTGCCATTGCTACTACATTATCTTCTTGGGCCATCACATGAATTTTTGTGCAATACAATGAATGAGCTGCAAAATTCATATTTACAATCAAAACATATATATATATATATACTCTTTTAATTTTTCTTAAAAGTTTAAGGTCTCCATTCGATTTTGACTTTCGACCACTAATATGCTTAGGACATATTAGGGTGTTCTAGGGGTGTGCAAAAATCGGGGTAACCGATAAACCGAACCGATAAAAATATTATTGGTTTATTGGTATTGGGTTATTGGGTTAACGATTTTTAAACGGTTTTGTAAATTTTTTTATTGGGCTATCGGTTCGGTATCGGTTTTAAGGTTTTAGTTAATGATTAAACCGATAACCCAATAAGATTATATTTAGATTATATTTTTATTCATAATTGTATAATAGTGGCTTTAGATTTTAAATATATACCCTATTGTTTTTTGCATTTTATAGTTGTTGTCTTAGTGTTGTTGTTTTCATTCTAAAGTCATTGGTTTGATAGCATTATACCTATCAGTGTTGCTTTTCTTTTTGAGAAATTGCTACCGTTGCTATTGTATTCAAGTTTTCTACTTAATAAGAAAGAAAATAAGTTTATTTTAGTAATAACGTATTTGAATTTGCTTATGCTTGTAATTTGTATAGATGTTTATGCATAAAAGTAGTCTATATATGAAGAAGAAAATAAGAGAAATCAAAAATATTATAGGAGCATTTTCTTATCGGTTAAACCGAAAACCGATAACGAATATCTTATTGGTTTGGTTATCGATTTTACATGTTTACAAATCGATAACCGATAAACCAAACCGATAATATACAAAATCGAACCGAACCGACCGATGCACACCCCTAGGGTGTTCATATGCCGCCACATATCCCCCCTGATTCGGCTAGGATTTGGTTTTTAAAAGCTCAAGTTTTATGTACTCTATAAATACATTTTAAACATATGGTTGTTTAGACAACTTTTGACTAGGAGAGTGTTAGGAGTCGTCATAGAGACCAAAATTCATTGGGATTTACCTTTTTCTTCTCCATATATACCATTATTTTTATATTTCTTTGAATGATTTGTTATTTTCTTTCCATATCTATATGGAGTTAAGCTTTTCTTTCTAGCTTCTAGAGTTATGGTTCTTCCATCATGGTTGTTATTCAAGTATTGATTTCAATTAGTAATTAGTTTATTGTATTGGATTGTTTATTTAATCCCGAGCTTTATTATTTGATTGTTTGATCAACTATTGAATATCATCTACAAATATAGAATTGAACTGAAAGCGAAAATTCAAGATTGCAATAAAGCAAGTTCTTAACGCTGGGCATCTAGGAGCGGATTCGCACTTAGAATAGACATATATATACCTAAATTGTCTTGTTTGATTTATTTACGAAACTTATAAATGTGTTCTTGTTAAGGTTCACTCCATAGACATATATATAGGCGTGAAAGTGACTTGAACAGGCGAGTAAAAATTTGAGAGATCCTTATGAGCAATATCAACCCATGTCAATTAATAATCCAGATAAATTAAGAAATTGAATTAATTGAAAAATTCAACGTGATTATTAGATAGATCATAGCCCTCAATCAATTTCGTCTCATCGGTAACATAAAGATTTGCTCCTCATTGGTTAGAGTTCATTATTTTTTTTAGTTACTTTATATTATCACTTTGAGGTTTAATTCTTGTTTAGATCATTGTAATACTTTAATTTAGTTAGTGGTTAATCACAAATTTCTGTGAGTTCAACACTAGATTTAATCACTTTATTACTTGTATGATTGTGTTTATTTACGTGTGTTTTTGGAAGCAACAAATAACACAAACAAAAATAAGTAATTTCTCTCCAAAAGTACTTTTTGATAGTTTGGCCAAGTACAAATTAATGTTTTAATATTACAAATTTATTTTTAAAATTGATTAGCCAAGGACAAACTAATGCTCTCCAAACTTTTGATGAAAGTAATTTTTAAAATAAGCAAACTTAATTTTGAAAGCTTAATCTAATATACTATAACTTTCGAAAAATTAAACTAGTTTCTTTCAGTAATTATCAGTAATACATAAATTTAGTAGTTAATCACATAGGGTAGGTGGCATATTACTTCAATTATTAATCCCTTGTAAGTTGTAACAATGCATGCTACTAATAAAATTAGAAATGCTAAACTATTTCACGGGTCCTTGAATGTTTTTATCTTTATCTATATTGGGTCCCAGTGAGTAGTGACAAATGGAAAAAACATGTAGCTATAGTGTTTCTTTTTAGTTCTTTTCTTTTTTGTTAATCACCTAATATCTAAAATTTATTGGCCTAAGTTATTTGGATTTGTGTTGAATAAGTTCATTAAAGAGGTCAAAAATACCAACCACGATCACCATTAGCCACCACATTACAATTGTATGCATTAAAGCACCTTTTATATTTAATAGAGTATGATATTAATTACTTTATTTGAATTTTATATTTCTTACTTTTTAAATTAAGACACATTATACACGTTTAGATACTGAAAAAAATTAACAAACAGTTCCTTCATAATTATTCAGTAGGCAAATTTTAGAGATAAATTAATCTCAATGATTACATACTTGTATTTAAATTCAATTATTTTCATCTTTAGTCAAATCTATAATAATATTCCCTAGAATATATCTCCAAACAATTTTTTTTTAAGAAAAATGAAAAACTCGTGTGGTCTGACTTGTGAGGCATTGTGATTGTGAAACATGGCCAAACTTGTCAAATCTCTTGATAATAAATGGCATATAAATACTTACTCTTGGTGGAGGATTGAAATGCCATCTACATTATTTGCACTCTTGAAAGTATAATTAACAAGTATTATTACCATGGCACATAAACTTGCTATCCTTTTCACCACTCTCCTTGTGGTTATTGCTGGTAAGTCATTGTTTTTCACATACCATATTGTTTTTCACATTTTATAAGTGTTGTTTTAGTATTATTATCGGTGGGGTTCGGTTCGATTTTGGGTATTATCGATTCGGTTTATTGATGTTTGGTTTGTAAACACGCTAAATCGATAATCAAACCAATAAGATATTCATTATCGGTTTTTGGTTAATTCGATTTTGATCGTTAACGGTTCGATTTTCGATTTAACCAATAAGAAAATGCTCCTCTATTTTTTATTTTTTTTGCTTTTTCTTATTTTCATATGTTCATACCTTCATGCGTAAAATACACAAATTATAAGCAGAAGCAAACTCAAATTATGTTATTACTAAAACAAACGTGTTTTCTTTCTAGTTAATTAAGTAGCAACCTTGAATGTAGTAGTAACGGTAGCAATCTCTCAGAAAGAAAAATAAAGTCAGTTCACAGTTTACACTAATGGGTAGAACCACCACCAAATCAACGACTTTAGAAAGAAAATAACATCACTTATAAGATGACAATTATAAAATGCAAAAAACAATAGAGTATGTATTTAAAATCTAAAGTCACTATTATATAATTAGGGATAAAAATATAATTTCAATATAGTCTTATTGGGTTATCGGTTTAACCATTAACTACTATCTTAAAATTGAAAATCGAACCGATAGATCAATAAAAAAATTTACACCACCATTTAAAAATCATTAATTCAATAATCCGATACTGATAAACCAATAACATTTTATTCAATTCAATTTATTGGTTAAATCGATTTTAGTTTTGTACACCCCTAGCTAGAGTTAGGCATGCCTCATCAAAATGTCAGTGCCACGTGAAATTTGACATCTATCGTGAATAGTCCTAATGGAGGAGTATATTTGAGCTAATTTGCTAACATTGCGGGTATTTTTATAAATAAAAATGTAATGGTGGGTAAAATTAATTATTTTCATATATTTCTTTCGTTTTTAAATAAGTGATCCTTTTAATTTAGATACGCTCTTTAAGAAACTACTCATTTCTAGAAAATAAAAAAGTGTTTTTACTAACTTACCCTTAATACATACCTTGAAAAAAATGTAACTCTTTAATAGTTTCTTGGTTATGCAAAACTCTTTTATCTAAAGAATGGTAAAATTGGATCACTTATTTAGGAACAAAATGAAAAGACTAATATATCACTTACTCCTTCTGTCTAACTTTACTTGTCCACTATTGATTTTACACACTTCTTAAGAAGTTATAAATAGAAGGACAGTTTTACTATATAACCTTTTGAATATAATAAAATACAATGTTTTGAAAAATGTATTGAAGAAATGACTATAATTAATGATAAGGGCAAATTAGGAACTAAGTGTAAAATTATCTCTTGATTTTATAAATTGGACAAGTATTGTTGGACATCTATTTTTAGTATAGTGGACAAGTAAAGATGGACAGATGAAGTATTTATGAACGGAGGGAGTAGTAGCTAGAGAAGCAAATTTGACTATTTTCCTTTATCTGAGAAAATAAATGCACTGCAACACATACATATATAACGACTTCACATAAATAAATGTTTAAGACTTTAATTTGAATTTTGCAGCTCATTCATTGTGTTGCACAAAAATTCATGTGATGGCCCAAGAAGATAATGTGATAGCAATGGCAAAGAAACTATATCAAGATCCAAATTGTGGGAAACCTTGTCATTTGAATGCTGATTGCGGTTTAAATTTGTACTGTAGGGTGTGTTTGATTGGCAGCTGTAAGCTACCACTTGGCGATGCCATGGACATGGCCGGCATGTGATTTCAGTATTATTTGAGTCGAGAGTCTGCTAGCTTTCGCACAATCTCACTTAGAAAATCATATTGAATATGTATGTTGTTGTTGTTGTTTGTTCTTCTCTTCAATATCACTTGTAAGATAAATAAGTGATGAAACTGTTGTGTTCAAAATGGGCTAAATATTGTGATTCCAGTATTATTTGAGTTGAGGGTCTGCTAGCTTTCGCAGAATCTCACTTATAAAATTATATTGGGTATGTATGTTGTTATTGTTGTTTTGTTCTTTCTTTTCAACATTTAGTCACTTGTAAGATAAATAAGTGACGAAACTGTTGTGTTCAAAATGGGCTAAATAATGTGATTTCAGTATTATATGTTATCATGGGTGTTTGTGCTTCTTTTCAATATTTGGTCAACTACTTCTTCTCTCTGTCCATCTTTACTTGTTCATGTTTAATTGACTTGACACATTCGTTAAGAAACAATAAATAAAAAAATAATTTTACTATATCATCCTTATTAATTATAAGTCATCTAAATGTCGGGGATCGATTGAAGAGAGCATTATGAGGCCTGGTCAGTGATTGAGAACAAAGTATGTGAGGTTGTGTATGATTTCTTAATTAGCACAAACAAATTGTATAAACCGGCAAGATCAAAGTGAGCTGCTCAATTATTATTAATGGTGAACGCTCTCAGAGCCTTTCTGTGCAGCTAAAGGATTGAGGAAAGGAGATCCAATCTCTCCTTACCTCATTTCCATACAAATGAATTATTTTAGCAACAAACTCAGTGATCTAGCAATTGATAAGCACAACAAATTCCACTCAAAGTGTGCCAAACTTAAACTAATTAACACATCTTTATTTTAACTCCACATACTTTGGTGGAGTCAAGCAATTGCTAGGTGATCATCCAATTGTTCACCGGAAGCATTTGGTGTTTAGGAATGAAGCAAGTCATCAAAGGCCATGTTGGGCTCAAATAGCCCATAGATACTCTTTACATGGTGTGATATTGTCTGCTTTGGGCCAAGCTTGCACGGTTTTCCCCAAAAGGCCTCATACCATTAAGAGATCCTACACTTTATATGTAGCTTCTCATTTCAGCTACCAATGTGGGACTTTTGTTCATACACCCAACAGGCTAGATTCATCCTCTGGATATACCTACATAGCCATCTCAATACAGTGGATAGACTACTGAGAAGGGGAATTAATGATCCCAAGTGTGTAATGTGTCAAACAGAACTGGAAATCAAAGATCATATGTTCACATAATGTTTATATGTAAGGCAATTATTTAGAAGATTGATGGATTGGATGCACTGGCCATCAAATGCTACACTAGACAGCAATCAGTTGCACCAATAAAAGGGAAGTCAAGTCATGCAATATTCCTCAAACTAATCTACACAAAAATCAGTTCATGCACTCTGGACAGAAAGGAACACTAGAATTTTTAGAGAAAACCAGATAGTATGGCTAGGCAAAGAGCTTGCGCCTACAATGTAAAAGCATCTTCAAAGCTTATATCTATCATGCAATGTCATTTCTTCTAAATGTATAACTATCATTAGGTGCAAAGAGTGAGGGAGGAAATTCAGATTATTCTCTGATCAACAAGCTATGTTGTAGCTTACCTGAGGTACTTATTTACTTACTGACTTACTGTAACTAATACAATTGATTAGTTACCTAAAGAAAATAATATGTATGAGGACTTATTCGTTGATATTTGGTTGAGAATGTTTATTAATTAAAAGGGCAGCCCGGTGCACTAAAGCTCCCGCTATGCACAGGGTACGGGGAAAGGCCCGAACACAAGGGTCTATTGTACGCAGCCTTACCTTGCATTTCTGCCGGAGGCTGTTTCCAAGGCTTGAACCCGTGACCTTCTGGTCACATGGCAGCAACTTTACCAGTTACTCCAAGGCTCCCCTTCAGAATGTTTATCAATTATACCTTTAAAAGGAAAGAATAAAAGTTGAGTCAACTTAGGTGGGTTGAGCTAACCCATCATTTAGCGCATCTTGACCCAACTTATATTAATTAGTTCAAGTAGACTTTGGATGAGGTTTGACAGTGATTCATTGATTGATTCAACCCATGTTTACCCAGTCCATCTTAGCACAAACAATCCATTTTGTCACCCTAGTTTAAACAACTAAAACTGTAAATTGCAAAATAGTAATGAACACGTGATTTTAATTTAACATAGAAAAATATATACATGACTCAAAAGGTGTAAACATTACGACCTATTCCAATAGGATTTAAATTACAACACTTCTAATATAAGACTTAACTCTAAATCTTAACATCAACAGCCACCAGACTGTTATACTTCCCTCAATAGTCACACTAACTTGAAAAATAAATTCAAATATTTGATAAGAATATTTTTCATGCCTTAATTTGAGCTACATATTTAGCTCAAATCAGCTCATTTTTTAGATTCGTTGAACTTAGCATATCAAAATAGGTTAAATTAATTATGAGCTACAGAAACTTGAACGAATTATATTTTTACGGGTTAATTTTATCGCACTTATATAAAATGAGTGGAAAATAATAATTTCAAGAAAAAGAAACATATATCACACACATAGTACGATGATCTTTTATTTAATTTGATGAACACATTACACTATTTTATCAAATCAACAAGCATATAGTTGATTTTCTTAGCCACAAACATCAAATCAACACACATAGTACGATACTTTCTTCTTTTTTTCGAACAACACTTTGGTCACTTGTTATTTTGTTATCTTATAAGTGACTAAAAGTCGAAAAGAAGAACAACACACACTATAATAGGATTATTAGCGAATAGCGACTGCATTTGTTGTTTAATTAATTGGATATATAATTTGTCTGTCGCTAGTTCTTATTTTTTTTTATAATAATAATTACACGCCCATGGCCATAGTGGCCATGGCGTCGCCAACATATGGCCCACAGGTCCTTCTGGAATTCCAACAGGCCTCACATAACCAACCACCAGAGCAATCAGCATGTGTAGTACAAGGTTTACCACAAGTTGGATCTTGATCTTGAAACAATTTTGTTGCCATTGGTAGTACATCTTCTTGGGCCATCACATGAATATTGGTAGAGTAAAATGAAGTATGAGCTGCAAAATTCAAAACTAAATTTTGTAAGAAAACAACGTATTCGAAACAATTTGACTTTAAACTTTCCATTTTGTCCTTAATGAGATGATTTATAGCCACACAAATATTTATGACTTATATATGAGGAGATATGATTAGCCAGGACATGGCGCGAATTAGCCAGGACATGGCGCGAATTAGCCAGGACATGGCGCGACTTCAACTTACCGAGAACATGACCTTAAATAGGAAGGTATGGAGAACACAAATTAGTTTAGAAGGTAAGTAGGTAGTTAAGCATTGTCTTGTCTGTATGATCTACACAACTTAACTATTAGTTGTCATGTTTTTCTTCACTGTTGTTTTTCCTTTTTCAATACTGATCAATATGGTGGTAGTAGTTTTGTTAATGGTGGACAGGGAGAAAGTGGAGAGAGGAGGGGTTAATGAGTTGGGGTCGGATGGTGAGGTGACATGCCATATAGTGTTCATCTCATCAAAATGTCAGTCCCACATAGATATGAACGTCTATCTTGGATAACTCTAACGAAGGAAGGTATGTTTAGTAGAAATGACGTTCACTGACCATTTTTGGTCGTGTTTTTAAAAAAAATAGCTACTATTCTGGAATTTCAAATTCCACATAGATCAGTTTCACTTGTGGAATTTGAAACTTCATAATAGTAACTATTTTTCAATTACAAGGACTAAAACTAGCTATTTGTGAATTTCACATGTATATTTGTGCCACTTGACCTTTGGTGGTCTTATTGGCGCGTATTATGGTGGAGTCTTCGACTGAGGTGAAGTCGTAATAAGGTAGCCGTAGGGGAACCTGTGGCTGAATTGAATTTTTTACGATGGAAATGCACTTTTCCTTCAACTTTCCAACATAGGGGGCTAGCTTGCTTCCACTAGTGGCAGACAGGAGAAGGGTCCAAAATGTAGCCAGGAGGAGTCCAAAATCTAATTGTTTCATTTTCCTTCTTGTTCATCAAGAAAAGTACAACGAAGGATAAAATTATTCTATTTTGCATAATAAATGAAAAAATATGATCATTTTCCCTTCTTAAACATTAAACATAGGAGTAAGATGAAATGACTTACCAGCAATAACCACAAGGAGAGTAGTGAAAAGGATAGCAAGTTTATGTGCCATTGGGAATAATACTTGTTAATTATACTTTCAAGGTATTGAGAGATTGACAGTACAAATAATGTGGATGACATTTCAATCCTCCACCAACACTAGTATTTATAAGCCTTATCAAGAGAGTACTTGGCAAAGTTTGGCTATCTTGAAAATCAAAATATCTCACAACCACACAAGTTTTTCATTTTTTGCTGTTGATAATTTTACGAAATGCGATACATATCTTTAATGATTAAGACGTTTGAATTTGGATACAACTATCTTATTATTATTGAAAAGATTTTTTTTTAAACTTGTATACTGAATAATTATGGGGTACATAACTATTTGTTCTCACACTATCTAAATGTACATTATTTATCTTTATAATAAATAAATAAATTCAAATAACATAAAAACTAAATTATCAGAAAGTATTTAGAGAAAATATTAATTTACATGTGTTGTAAATATTATTTATCTGATGAAGCATATTTTTGAAGTTAGCAACAATAGCAATTGACAATAATAGTGATTGACAATGATGATTGTGATGTGATAGGTCAATGATATATAATCGTGGTTGATGAAGGTGGCTAGTATTGATAATTGTATCACCATAGTAATTAGATAAAAAATATTTTAACTCCTTAATAAACTTATTCAGTGCAAATTCAAAATTACTCAAGCCAGTGAACTTCAGATACAGATACAGGATAATGAGTAAACAAAATAAAAAATCTTTTCTTTAGCCAAGTCACTATCAGCACGTTTTATTCGTTTATAGTAGGGACCAAAATAGATAGAGATATACATTCCAGGACCATGACAAAGATCCTAGCTAAGAATTGGTAGAGGGATTAATTATTGAAGTAATAATTAATATGCCACCTACCCTAGTCTCTATATGATTAACTATTCCCTCCGGACCGCACAACGAAATTCTTTGTTTGTGCGCTCCTTACTGATAAAGACAATAGGCTAAATTTCACTCTTTCAAGATCGAATTCACTTTACTTGTCACATTTTTTGTTTATACGCCCCTTTAAAAAATATTAACTAGAGTGTAATTTAATTAAACTATCCCTTATTTATTTATTACTCCTATATATTTAATACTTCTCTCTTTTGTAATACATTAATATCTCTCTATACTTATGACTAAGGATAAAGGTAGAAACACACAATTAATTATGTATTGATTTTTTAAAATGACAACTATTTTAGACCATCTATTTTTAGTAAGAATGACAAGTAAATTGATCAAAAAGGTATAAAGTAACGTGTCATGAATCTATGTGCAACTAATCTAAGTAGTACTATAAATTACTGAAAGCAATGTGCAACTAATCTAAAGTATTAGTAGTATTTTCTTCTTCTTCTTCTTCTTTTTCTTCTTCTGGGAAAAGTATATTTCTAGTGCACTTTCAATAATTGATGCAAGGGAAAATGTCTAAATATGCCATGAAATTTTAGAAAGCGGCCCAAGTGTATCATCAGTTAATAGTTGGGGTAAAATATGTTCCTATAATTATAAAATTGGTCAAATTATATCCTTATTCACTAATGATGAAAGCTTTCCAACACATGACTTTTTCTTACAAGAGAAAAAGCTCAAATTTGCTATTAAATTTTGCGAAATGGTCTAAATTTGCTCTTGAACTCTGCAAAATTGTGCATATTTCATTTTTCTCAACTACCATATCTGTCATCTCTCTAAATGAATCACCACTATAAAAGTAAATTATCTCCACTCTAAAAAAGGCCACTTGAAAATTATTATTACTGCACCACCACTTCATCTCGGTGACACTCACATAATGAATTTACAAAATTTTACACAAAAACCACCTCATTCAAAGGGTCTCTCTCATTCACAAAGGGCTTAGGGGTGTGGGAGTGGTGGATGGAGCTATGGGATTGGGGGTGGGGGTGGGGTATTGGTAGGTAGGCATTATATAGGTATTAGTTGGTAGTGACGAGTAATAGTTGTGGTGGATGATAGTAGTAGCTAGTTAATGGTGGTGGTGAATAATGACGATGGTTAATAATATATAGTGGTGACTAATGATGGTGATTGTCAGTAGTGATTGATGGTTGTTATGGAAATAGTAGTTGGTGGTATATATTGGTTGTAAATATTAGCTAGTAGTGCTAATGGCGTTGATTGTTGTGATAAGCAACGATGGTGATTGTGACTAAGGATAATGGTTGTGTATACTGGTAGTTGACAAATGACAATGATGGGCGTCGACGACGATAGTTAATTAATAATCGTGAGCGATGGTAAATTGTCATCTTAATAAAAAATCTTGAATAAAGATTCAAACCTAAAACAAAAACGGACTTCATGACTAAAATTTGAATAATTAAGATTAACACTTTTATTAAGTACGATAATTTTGTATCCCATGACCTTTAAAATGTTCGCTATTGTTTAGTACATCTTGACCTAATATATCAGCCAAGTAGACTTTGGACGAGGTTGGACAATAGTCCATTTATTGATTATTGATTCAATCCATCTTTACTCATCCCATCTTAAGTCCAAACAACCCGTTTTCCACCTTTGTTTCAACCCATCTTTACTCATTCATCTTAAGCCCAAACAACCCAATTTCCACCTTAATTTAGACAACTAAAACTGTAAAGTGCAGAATAGTAATGCACACATGATTTTAAAATGGAAAATCACCTGACGCAAAAGATGTAAAACTCATGACCTGTCCCAGAAGAATTCAACTTCAAACTCCACAAAACAAAATGAGCAAAAAATTCGAATTACAACACTTTAAATCTAAGACTTTACTCTAAACCTTAACATGAATCGTCACCCGACTGTTATACTCCCTTCAAGTCACACTAACTTGAAAAACAAAATATTGTCGTCAATAATCAAACCTAACAATGCTTCTGAACAAGGAGATGGTTACAACTCCAGATCCTATTATATGCAGCGGTGTAACCAACAATTCAAGGCTATCAAGAGAAGGAGTTGCAGGATCGAAGTTCTAGGACGGGACTTAATGAATCCAAAGAATGACACGAGTACCAACTTAAGAAAGAGTGATGCATTTGTTGTGGGAGCTTAATTTGTTGTTGTTCATCATATGTTGTGTTATCAGTTGGTGACTAGATCTTGTCGACTACTATCAAACAATTTAATCTTTCTTCAGCTTTGAGAACTTTGCAGTTATTTATTAATTAATTACTACTTGTCTGCTTTATGGCAATCTTTTAGGGGTGTTTGGTATGTTGGAAGATGTTTTCAATGAAAAATGTTGTTAGAAAATAAGTTACTTTCTTAATTATATTCTAATGTTTGATAAATATCCTAAATGTAGCTAGAAAATAGGTTACTTTCTTAATTATATTCTAATGTTAGATAAATATCCTAAAAAAATATTATCTTAAAAATATTTATATATAATATAGACAAACACTATTGGAGTTGGCATGGGATTTAGGAGTGGTGCCCGGGGATGGAGCTATGGGATTGGGGTGGGTTGGGGTGGGGTGTGTTGGTGGGTAGGTATTGATAGGTATTAGTTGAAAGTGACTGCTAATAGTTGTAGTGGATGACAGAGTAGCTAAAGGTGGTGATAAATTATGACAGTTGTTTACAATATATAATGATAGCTAATGGTGAGTGATTATCGTAGAAATGAAAGTTGGTGATGTTTATAAATATTTACTTCTCAAGTCCTTTTCAAGTTTGTGCAATTATAGCAAAATTATCTTCATTTTGTCAAGGGTATAGGGAGGAAAATTCTTCTCGATTTGAAGAATTTTCTTTGAAAGAAATTCAAAGCACATTTATATGATATAAAGTCAATATTTTGAATGACAATGGATAAAGTCAAAATTTTGAATAAGCCCTCAAACAAATTCAAAAAAAAGAGTAAAGTAGAAGAATTTCTTTTGGTCTTAATTAACAAGGATCAAAAGATGAAGTTCCCAAATTTCAAACAAGAAGATTTATTAAGAGAATAGTATATATTAAATGTAGATTTGGATATGAGTTGACTAATTAAAAAATCACCAATCTTTCAAAAAGTTAATTGAGTTGAGATAAGTTGGATTAAGATAGGCTAAATAATTGTTCATATAACTAAGCCCAACACATTCAATTCTTACCAAGTCTTCATTTTTTTTAAAAAAAAATTGTTTGGTTACAACCAAAACTAATTAAACGTTTTTATCTTTATTCTGACTATATATGATATATCAAACAAGATTTTTCATGAATTAATTTAGGCTACATATTTAGTAAAAATCAACACATCTTTTAGATGAGCAGAGTTGGACATATCAAAATAGATTGAATTAATAAATGAGCGGATTATTAACACATTCAAACTTGGACAAATCATATTTTCATTAATTAATTTGCGGAGCATGCTCTTATTTAGGAGTGATCTTTAATTTTAGCCTATATTTGGAATTTAATGAAAAATTGTTGACCAAAGTACCATCTATCCGGACCTAAGAAATGATTTAATTTCAAAGGGAGATAACAAAACATACATAACCACACAATGTATGATTCTTTATTTAATTGATGAACACATAATTACACCCATATTTAATTTCTTAGCTACATACTTTTTACTTTGAACAAGTACACATTCAAATTTGGACGAATCATATTTTCGTGAGTTCATTTTAAAAGTTTGCGGGGAATGCATGCTCCTATTCAGGAGTGATTTTTAATTTTTGACCTTAAATTTGATGATCTTTAATTTTTTGTTTATATTGCCCATTCCAATGAAAAATTATTGACCAAAGTACCATCTATATATCTGGACCTAAGAAATGATTTAATTTTCAAAGGGAGATAAAAGCAAAAGAAACACACATAACCCTACAATGTATGATTCTTTTATTTAATTGATGAACACATAATTACACCCATATTTAATTTCTTAGCTACCTACTTTTTACTTTGAACAAGTACACATTCAAATTTGGACGAATTATATTCTCGTGAATTAATTTTAAAAGTTTGTGGGGAATGCATGCTCCTATTCAGGAGTGATTTTTAATTTTTGACCTTAAATTTGATGATCTTTAATTTTTTGCTTATATTGCCCATTCAATGAAAAATTATTGACCAAAATACCATCTATATATCTGGACCTAAGAAATGATTTAATTTCAAAGGGAGATAAAAGCAAAGGAAACACACATAACCACACAATGTATGATTCTTTTATTTAATTGATGAACACATAATTACACCCATATTTAATTTCTTAGCTACATACTTTTTACTTTGAACAAGTACACATTCAAATTTGGACGAATTATATTCTCGTGAATTAATTTTAAAAGTTTGTGGGGAATGCATGCTCCTATTCAGGAGTGATTTTTAATTTTTGACCTTAAATTTGATGATCTTTAATTTTTTGCTTATATTGCCCATTCAATGAAAAATTATTGACCAAAGTACCATTTATATATCTGGACCTAAGAAATGATTTAATTTCAAAGGGAGATAAAAAGCAAAGGAAACACACATAACCACACAATGTATGATTCTTTTATTTAATTGATGAACACATAATTACACCCATATTTAATTTCTTAGCTACATACTTTTTACTTTGAACAAGTACACATTCAAACTTGGACGAATCATATTCTCGTGAGTTAATTTTAAAAGTTTGCGGGGAATGCATACTCCTACTCAGGAGTGATTTTCAATTTTTGACCTTGAATTTAATAATCTGTAATTTTTTGCTTATATTACCCATTCAATGAAAAATTATTGACCAAAGTACCATCTATCTGGACCTAAGAAATGATTTAATTTCAAAGGGAGATAAAAGCAAACGAAACACACATAACCACACAATGTATGATTCTTTTATTTAATTGATGAACACATATATAATTACACCCATATTTAGTTTCTTAGCCACATACTTTTTTACTTTGAACAAGTAACACTTTTATCACTTACAACAACATAGTCCGTGTAGTTCCACAAACGTGAAGTACACTTTTATTACTTATATTATTTATTTTTATCTTATAAATACTGAAATTACAGGCTCATGTTCATGTCTTAGCCAACAAATGGCCCACAAGTCCCTCTGGAATTCCAACAGGCCTGACAGAAAGAAGCACCAGAGCAATCATCATGAGTATTACAAGGTTTCCCACAAGTTGGATCTTGATCTTCTTGGGCCATCACATGAGTTTTGGTGGAGTAGAATGAATCATGAGCTGCAAAATTCGAAATTAATATTTTGTAAGAATAATGTATTCAAAATAATTTGACTTTAAACTTTTTATTTTGCTTTTACTGAGATAATCATAGTTATACAAATATATCTATGACTTGTTTAAACCATATATACTTGTTGTAGTAGTGTTGTTAATGGTGGAAGGGGAGAAAGCGCTAGCGATGGAAGAAGAAGTGTGGAGAGAGGAGAAGAGAGGGTAAAATGGGTTGGGGTCGGGTGGTGTGGTGGCATGTCATATGATGTATACTTCATCAAAATGTCAGTATCACGTGGAATATAACATATATCTTGGATAACTCTAACGAGGAAGGCAAGGCAGAGCCAGAATATGAAGTTTATGGGTTTATAATATTTTACACATATTAATCAGATTTGTCATGATAAATACAAGGTTTTGGTCAAAGTTAGTGGGCTCCACCATACCCAAATAGGAAAGGCTAGTTCCGCCCCTAGATATATTTATTTGGTAAAAATAACATTCACCGGCCACTTTTGCCCCCCCCCCCCCCCCCCCCCCCTTTTTTTTTTAAAAAGGCCACTATCATGGAGTTTTAAATTTCATAAGTGAAATTGTAATTACATATGAAATTTGAACCTACATGATAATAATTAAAAACACTTATTCAATTATAAAGATTAAAAATAGCTATTTGTGAATTGTACATGTATATTTGTGCCACTTGACTTATAGGATCACGAAAAGTATAACGAAGGATAAAATTGTTCTCTTTTGCATAATAAATAAACAAATTTGATCCCTTTTTCCCTTCTAAAACATAGAAGTAAGATGAAATGACTTACCAGAAATAACCACAAGGAAAGTGATGAAAAGAATAGCAAGTTTATGTGCCATAATAATACAAGTTAATTTATACTTTCAAGGTTGAGAGATTGAAAATACAATATATGTAGATGGCATTTTAATCCTCCACCAAGAGTAGTATATTTATAAGCCTTTATCAAGAGAGATTTAGCAAAGTTTGGCCATCTTTGACAATGAAACTGGCCATCTTTGACAAGTTATTCATTTTCTTTTTGTTGAAAATTTAACACGTTATTGACTTCAAGATGTTTAAATTTGAGTAACAATACCTTATTACTAAAATATTATCTCTAAATCTGCATACTGAATAATAATTATGGATTACCTATTTTTTCTCTCGGTATCTAAACGTGCATTATTTATGTTTATTTAAAATGATAATAAATATAAAATTCAAACAAAAAAATAACTAAATATTATTAACCAATAAATATTAATTTACACGATTCTTTAAAAATGATCTATTTGATGAAGTATAATCTGAAAAGTTAGCACTGATTACCGTTGGCAATATTAGTCATTGGTGATGGTTGTGATGTGGTGCATAATGGTAATCGCGGTTGGTGGAGGTGGCTAGTAATGACAGTTGTGTCACCATTGTGATTTCGATAAGAAGCAGGAAATTACATTGAGTGTCTCCAAATGTGAGTGGTCTTCAATTTTAAAATCTTTAAAAGATACCTTTTCTTTCTTTTTTATGTATAGAATAAATACATTTTTGCCCTCCACACCACAACTCTCCATGTTCATTTGTCCCTCAACTTTTAATTTTAATTTTTCCTTTTTCTTTATCTTTTTAATTTTTTTTCTTTTTTCTTTTTCTCTTTTTTCTCTTTTTTTTAATTCTTGTTTTCTTTTTTCTCAACCTTTATTTTTTTTAATTTCTTTTTCTTTTTCTTTTTCTCTCAACTTCTTTTTTTTGTTCTTTTTTTTCTCAACTTTTATTCTTTTTTCTTTTTTTTTCTCAACTTTTTTTTTTTTTTTTTTTTTTTTTTTTTTTTTTTTTTTTTTTTTTTTTTTTTTTTTTTTTTTTTTTTTTTTTTTTTTTTTTTAACTTCTTTATTTTTGCTAATGACAAGAATAGTTGGAATAATCCGCAAACGAGGATCTTCTTTCTTTGAATCTAAGTAAACTTAGGAGCTGCTTTAGTTGTATTGGAAGAGTCCTTTTGGAACAACGTCTTGCCTCTAAGGCAAATGTTATAGAACATCTAATAAATCAAGACACAAATGTGAGAGGTAAGTCAGTCATGCTCGTGGGGAAATAACTTCTGTGTTTGGAAGATTCTTGAGCTAAGTCATTGCCTCAAAGGCAAAGATTTGTAAAGCGCATTCGATAAATTAAGAGCACAATGAAGTAGTGTTGTTAAACTCTGCCAATGAGGCAAACTTGTTGTTTGGGAGAGGCCCTTTTGGGCTAGTCTGAATTGCCATCTAGCACACACTTATAGAGCATCTCATGATCAAGACACAACGTGTGCTAGTGTCCAACTTTTGCAATGAGGCGTAATTGTGTTCAGAAGTCTTTGAGCTAAGTGCTTGCATTCTAAGGCCAAGCAGTTATGTGAGGCATCCGCAATAAATCAAGACACAATAGTAGTGTCATCCTTGCCCATGGCGGCGGTTAACTTATTATTTGGATTTATCTTTGGGCTAAGTCTTGCCTCTCAGAAAGCGTTTAGAGAGCATCTCATAAATCAAGCACAATGTGTAGTGTCAACTCTTGCCATGGGGCGAACTTGTTTGTTTGGAAGCCTTGAGGCTAAGTCTTGTACCTAGGCAAGATTATAGAATGTCTCATAAATCAGACACTGAGGTCAGTGTCAAGTCTTGCTCGTGGGGCATAACTTGTTGTTTGAAAATCCTTGAGCTAAGTCTTGCCTCTAAGGCAAGAGTTATAGAGTATCTCATAAATTTAGACATAATGAAGTAGTGTGAACTCTTACCCATGGAGCGTAACTTGTATTTTTTAAGAGGTCCTTGGGCTAAGTCTTGCCTCTGAGGCAAGTGTTATAAAATATCTCATAAATCAAGACACAATGTACTAGTGTCAAGTCTTGCTCATGGGGCGTAATTTGTTGTTTGGAAGTCCTTGGGCTAAGTCTTGCCTCTAAAGCAAGAGTTATAGAACATCTCATAAAAAAATAAAGGTAAAAAAAATGATTAAAAAAAAGAGAAAAGAAAAATTAAAAATCAAAGAAAAAATAAAAAAATAAAAGTTGAGAGAAAATAAAAATTGAGAAAAAAAAAGAAAAACGAAGAAAAAAAAGACAAAACAATAAATAAATAAATAAAGGTTAAAAAAAATAAAAATAAAAAGGAGAAAAAAAAATAGAATTGAGAGGAGAAAAGGAATAAAAATAAAGATTGAGAAAAAAGAAAAAAAACGTCGAAGAAAGAATAAAACAAAAAATAAAAGAAAAATAAAGGTTGAGAAAAAAAAATATAAATATAAAAGTTGAGAGGCATATGAGCATTGCGAGTTGTTTAAAAATATTAAAGGTATAGAGGGGCAAAAAAGTAGTTGTTCTATATATAAAAATAAGGAAGACTATTTTTGTAAGACTTTTCTTATGGGGGGCAAAATTGCAAAACCACTCCCTTTAAGGGGCATTTGTGTAGTTATCCCGATAAGAAGTATTTATCTTTTTATTGAGCTTATTCAATACAAATATGAATAACTATATATTATTGAAGTAATATGCCACCTTTATACCCTATATGATTATCTATTAAAATGGACTTATTCAACACAAATCAAAATAACTAAATATTATTGAAGTAATGCCACCTACTCTATATGATTATCTATTAAAGTAATGTGTCATGATTCAGAATTGATCCACACCTTGTGTCAAATATAAGTTTATCTACTCACTCTTAGGTTATTACTGAATTCAGCTTTTCTTCTAAAGTCCCAAAGCACCTTAAAGCTTCCGTTATGAGTAGGGTATGAAAAAAGTCGAATCATAAGAATCTATTGTATGCAACCTTACATTGCATTTATGCAAAAGGTAAAAAAGGGAGTAAAATGTCTTTTCATTTTCATACATCACTATCTTTCTTGAGTTTCTTCTTATCTTTTCTTTTTTTGTTTATTTCATTTGCGTTATCACTCAAGTAATAATAGGAACTCTTTTTGAGTACTTAAACATACAAATTTCTAATCAAAATTTTAAATTTGAAGTTCAAATTATATGATCAAACGACCATCAAGCCCATTTTCCACATTTTTTTTTTCATTTGTGTGGAAAGGATTATGCAGAAAATTAGGCATACCTACGATTTTTCTTTGTTTTTGTTTGATTTTATTAGGCCAAGGAAGTCAATTGTGAATATGTTATCAAAGAGGAATCGATGGAAAAAGATAAGAATGAGAATTCTTATAATACATTTTATAAGCGCTCAAACAAATCCAAAAAGAAAACAGGTAAAAGCAAAAGAATTTTGAATTTGACCAATTGATATAACACACACATAGTACGATGATCTTTTATTTAATTTGATGATAACACATTACATTACACCCACACACAATTCGTCACTTATTATAAATTATAAGTGACTGAAAATTGAAATGAAAAACAACACATATTACAATAATACTGATCGAAAATCACATCCCCATGGCCATGTCATCGCGATCGCAGGCAAATGGCCCACAAACCTTAAGCAAAATGGAACATTCAGGGCAAATTAAAAACAATCACCATCGCAATCATCCTTCGTGTTACAATAGTGCACACAAGTTGACTCTTTTTGAAATTTTTCTTCTTTTCTTTTTACATTGGCAAAAATTTTCACCCTTTTCAATTCAAATTTTGCTATTACATAATATTATTTTAACATATTACAGATTTTGTTAATAGTGCTTATATGGTACAATATATGTGACAGATAAATCATATATTAAAGTTATAAATTAAATATAATACATGTATATTAAATTTATGCATGATATATTTTGGTTATAAATATTTTTTTCTGATTGATAAAATGAAAAAAATATTAAACATAATATATACACACACACACATATATATATATATATATATATATATATAATATATATATATATATATATATATATATATATATATAGTATATATTAAGCATATATAATATATAAAATTAGATATAGATATATATAATATATATAGATATAGATATATATAATATATATATATATATATATATATATATATATATATATATATATATATATATATAGTATTAAAAATAGAAAAGTTAGAATGAAAATAATAAAAAAAGGAGAAAAATATCATTCTGAATAAAAAGAATTAGAACGAAAAATATTAAATTAACATATATAATATATAAGTGCAATATATGAATTTATAGTGGTGAATAATTCATTCATACAAGGTGAGAAAAAATTATTTTGTAAATGAGCGAGATTATGAAGAAAGAATCACTTTGAAATTGGGCGAAATTAAGGAGAAATAATCACTCTGAAAAATTTGAAAAATAGGTGACAAGAAGGGTTCACAAGGAAAAATATGACTCTGCCAATTGTCGATAATAAAGGAATGAATAATTGAATATATGAGAGAGAATTTAAATTAATTAAATAAAAAAATATAATTATTCATTAGTCTCTAATTTTGTGCAACCTTATCTAAGTATTTATTTTTTAATAATTATAGGAGAGAGAATGTATACACATAAATGAATAAGGTATAAATATGATTCCTAATTGTGTGCCTTCCTTTAAATAATTATTTTATTTATAAATATACTAATATTTATGTATATGCTAAAAATAAAATAAAACATGCTATTTATGAAATGATGCAATAGTTATGCTATTTTTATAATTATTTAGGTATGATATGCTCTTCGTCTTCCTCCCAGTGTTGTTGCCTACTGGAGGAAGGAAAGTAGGGCTCCCTTCCAGTAACAACGAATTCAGTGCTTTCTCATGTCCCTTCCAGTAACAACGAATTCAGTGCTTTCTCATGTCCCTTCCATTAATGTAAAATTCTCTTTATTTATTTAATGTGATCTGTCCCAGATGTATTTTGTATTTATAAATATAAACAAGGGACAACTTATTCTTTGTATCGATTTATTCATTTTATCAATAAAGTCGTTCTTTTCCAACTCTTTTTCTCTCTCGCTCATGGTCAGTTAGAGTTAGGGTTTTGTGATTACAAATCCACTTCGATCTCCTACATCAGTTGATGTTTTTAGTGAAGGGATATGTTTTCTCGAGATAGCATTCACCGACTACTTTTTGGTTTTATTACTATCACGGAGTTTCAAATTTCACATGTAAAACTTTATCGTAATGACCTGAAATTCCACCTATGAAATTTAAACTCCATGATAGTGTACCTATTTTACGATTACAAGAATAGAAAGTTGACTATTTGTGAATTTACCCGAATATTTTGCGCCACTTGAGAAGCATCAAAAATATTTTTATAGAAAAATATAACAAAGGATAAAGTTGAGCCTTTTTACATGACAAATAAATTCCTTTTTAGAAAAATGTAGGAGGATGAAAAGATTTACCAGAAATAACCACAAGAAGAGTGTTTGTAATTTATTTTCTATCACAACAAATTCAAATGTGATAGAAAATAAATTTCAATCACAAATAAAATATGAAAAAATATAATTTTATTGATAAGATAATCTGGATACAATTCTATTTGTTTCCTTAATTCTTCTCTCATGATTATCTCTGTGATTGAAGGGATGAAGCAACATATTTCTCGACTAGGATGATATGAACCTCGGGAGCGCCACTGCATTTGCCATGTGTCAAACCAACGAGCCAAGGAAGCTTGTTTGTTCAGGAAGTGTTATTTATAATATGTATATAGTCTATTTTTTCAGATTATTTATATAATACAAAAAAAATTCAAAGAAGCTTTGTCGGATGACACCCCTTGGCGCAGGGTGGGTCCACCCCTGGGTGTCTATTTGACAATTGATAACATATTTAAAGATCTAGCAATAAATTTGCATGTACATCTATACCTGAACTTATATTATATACGCACGTACCGGAAAACTAGTTATTATATAAGCATAAATTTTAAAAATAAATGTTGATCTAGTTTTACATATACCCATTAAAATATAATTCTCATTGAATAAAAATATCTTCTTCTTTTTTAATTTATACCACTAGACAGAATGTCTTGCGATTTTTTATTAATAATAAATTAAAAACCTCAACGTGAGTAAGTACAAGAAAAGGAGGCTAGGCCATTGAATAAAAATATCATACAATTTTTTCTAATATTTCGATATATGAAATCTAACTATACTACTATTTGGTAACAAAATAAATATTAAGGGCCATTTGACCATGCAATTTGGACCTCAGATTTGAAATTTTTGTTTGCAATCAATATTTGTTTATGACATTTAAGCAAAATTTCAACTTAAAATTTTGAAATTTTGATTTCGAATCCAAAATTCACCTCAAAGATAAGATTTTAATTCTATGTTTGTGATTTTATTTTTTTTTAAAATTTGAAACTTGATCCATAAGTTTATATCTTGCAAAAAAAGATCCATATTTTAAATTTTGCAAAAGAAATGACGTGCTCGACATAAAGAGATGATCTGACCACATAAAAGGATTATATTTAAAGAATAGCTATAGTTACTATTGTTGCTTTATAGGACCAATGAATCTTTATAAAATTATATCTATTTGAAAGTTTATAATAGCACATAATTGCAAGCATTTATCTATACTATGAAAAAGTGCGATTTGCTAATGCGGTGTCTTAGAATATTCTGATACTTTATTTACGAACTATGATTTGCTCATTTTATAATATCTTAAAATTTTGGGAGGCTCTGATACTTTTCAGAAATTGTGAAATTTTCATGTTTATCAGAAAAATTACATCTTTTGAGATCCAAATTGGAGTCCAAATGCAACTAAATATAGTTTGCATTACTATTAGTGACAAATGATAGTTCACACAAAATAAAACTTAGTATTATTTCTTTCTCATTGCCTCAAGTTAAATCCAGTATAATGTGAGAGAAGACAGAATCCAAAATGGATTACAGAATTCAAACTCAGATTACAGTGATTCAACTCCTCGCATTATATATGAAAAGTATGTATATATGCTAAGCGTTACATTCTAGGCACCAAGTCTCTCTGTCATCTACTTGGCAGCACAATCCTCATACTTAGAGATAGTTAGAGCAAATTCAAAAAAATTCACCCCCGTCTTTCACTTAAAACTCAACTCAGTCTTGTAAATTTCCTTCCCGAATCCTAGCATAAGGTGTATGTCCGACGAATCCATTGCTCTCTTCACCACGATCAATTAGGTGAAAGAGTTCTACGAAGTTTTTTTTCTTCAGTGAATTGAATTTTTGTGAACTTTTTAATAAATTCTAATTTTTTTGTTCTATTGGATTCTATCTTATAGATCTTTCACTTTTGATGTTCCATAGAGATTTGTATAGTCTAGGAACCTTTCTTTGGTTTCCTTTTGTGTGTTTACAAAGAAATCCTACTGTCTTATGAACAGAATGGGGACTGTTCCATTCTTAGTAAGTACCAGGAATTGTCTTCCTTGCTTCTGTAAATCTCTTTTGCTTTAATAAAATACATCCACTCTCTATAGAGTTGGATGAAAAATTAACTAAAAAAAGTTGGAGTCTATCTAATTCTTTTGAGTTCTTGAAGTCTTGATTTCTACACTGTATTTTTGTTTTATGTAATCAAACCTCACCTTATATGGGAATGTAGTTAATTATTTGGATGATAAAAGATTGTGTTTTCAAAGAGCTCTGCTAAAAGGGCTTTTACTTTAGACATTTTTAGTTTGTTGAGTGGTTATGAAAAATGTTTTATTGATATGAAAGGCATCATGCATCTAATCCTTAGCTGCATATAGAATACAACAATCAAGAAATATTAAATCTTATAATTGGCCTGCTTCAGGTGCCTTAGCTGTTGAACGGAAATGGCTCACACTGATGTGATGATTGAAATCAAAGTGAGAACTATGGATTCTCAGACACACAATCTGCTTATTAGCAATCAGGTACATGTTTGTTTATATTAAGTTCCTCAGAGCTCTAGTCGTAAATTTGCAATTTGCGAATTTATACCACTAGACAGTATGTCTAGCGTTTGCTTATAACCCTAAGGACTACTTGTTTCAGTAGGATAGCAAATTTATTTAAGTAAAATGAATTTTGTGTGATGCGGCATTGTGCATGTTTCACGCCAAACAGTGTGATTAATTTTCCCACGCAGTTTATGCGTGCATTCTAACTTTTTAATCTATTGTGATGTCAAGCAGAGGAGAGTGCTGAATTTGAAAGAAGATATAGCTCTTTTGATTGGGATCCCAATCGAACAACAACGTCTAATCTATTGCGGAAAATTCTTAAAGGATGATCAAGTCATTTCTTCATACAGTATCCTTTTTAAAGCACTTTATTATATCATATTTAGTATAGTTATAAATGAATCGACTTATATAACTTTTTCTTATCTTATCGAGCTTTCATCCAGGTCGGCCTAAGTTAATTTTATCTCTTTGCTCTTATTATTTGTATTTCTTTTCCCTGTTGGAGACTTAACACTAATTAGATGTTCAACATGGTGATGCTTTACATCTGATTTGCACCGTCCCGGGCATGTCATCCAATGGTAGTTCATCTAGTCGCGCAGGTTCAATTTATGCTTTTGGATACTTTCTATTCATATTAATTTTTAACGAATTTGACATGCACGTCATCAGTTTCTAGATTCTAGCTGAATAAAATTATACTTTGTGTCTTTACATTTCTGTTTAGTTAACTCACCATGTACTATTTGAGCAAGCAGTCACTTACTCTAGCTCCAACTCAGGTGCGAGCCATAGCACGGGTACTGATGGGATCTCGCCAGATACTCAACGGGTAAGTTGATGCAGATCGCAAAAGGTTCATTTACATATTATCATAACGATCATCCTTATAGTTCTTAATAGTATAAGTCTGGTTGCCTTTATGCTGTCGTTCAATATGTTAATAGAATTTTCTTGAGATTTGTGATTTAGCTGAGTCTGGTTGTTGCAGGAAATCCCTAACGCTACAGAAACTTTGTTGTCGCGATATCTCAATAGGATAAGACGAGAATATGGTGTAAATGGTCAGTTCTTTTCCTATCACTTTAGAGATATGTGGATCTGTAAGTTCATATTTGCTCTTCATTTTCTATAACTAGGAACAGAAAACAATATGAATGAGGTACGCAGAATTGCAGTCAATCTATCCGCTCCTTCACAAAGAATTCCAGAAGTTGAACTATTAGCAAGATTGCTGTCGTCCACTAGGAATATGCTTATAAACCGAACTTCACAGCTCTTTCTTGTAAGTGCTCCAGACATCTGTTTGATTAACTCTTTCCAATTCCTTTGAATATTGAAGTGGAGAATGTTCATTGCCCATAACTAGTGCCGAGTGAGTCTGTGGCGAGCCTACGGACACCAATTTTTTAATCTTGCACGACGTCTTATTTCAATTGTGAAATAAAAGAAGCGTACACTTTGTAATCTTCTACTGTTCTTTCTTAGTTTTGGCTGCCTTGTAGATGCCCTAAGAAGGACTTGTAATAATGTATTCTGTTGGAATAGGAATTTGAATGGGATCTGCGGCAAAATGTAAATGTGGATGATCCGAGGGTGCACAACAGAACAATAGAGACAATCCAAACGATGTTTGATTATGTAGGCAGATATTTTCTTGAACTTGGCCGTGTAATGATGCGAGTCCATACGAGGCTGATCGGCATTGAGTATGATTTGTATCTTGCTAGGCTGCGTCAGATGCAACATTCAGTTAGATCTCTTCATCAAACCAGAAGTTCTTTTTTTGTCGAAGACCAGACTGTGCTTTTCCAAAATATGCCTTCCCAATATCAACATGAGCAACCTAGTGCAAACATAAGACAACCGAACAACACTGAACTTACGGATGTACATGGTAAGAAATTAAATAACATATTCCTTTCTTGAGACTTTTACTTGTTGATGTTTTAGTTCCAATGCAAACTTGTTTCACACCAAAATAATAAACTGACAAGCCTCTTTCATTTTGTGATGTTATAGTACTATTATCCACAAATATTAATGTGAAATTTATGGTTCACTTGCATCGTGATACCAATTCATGTTACTTTTTAACGAATTGGACATGCACGTCATCAGTTTCTAGATTCTAGTTAACTCACCATGTACTATTTGAGCTAGCAGTTACTTACTCATGCCTTTTGTATTTTCTCTACCTCAGGTGCGAGCCATAGCAGGGGTACTGATGAAATCTCGCCAGGTACTCAGCGGGTAAGTTGATGCAGATTGCAGAAGGTTCATTTACATATTATCATACCGATAATCCTTATAGTTCTTAATAGTATAAGTTCGGTTGCTTACAGTTGTTGTCGTTCAAAACATTAATAGATTTTTTTTGAGATTTGTAATTTATCTAAGTCTGGCTGTTGCAGGAGATTCCTAACGCTACAGAAACTTTGTTGTCGCGATATCTCAACAGGACAAGACGAGAATATATTTTAAGCAGTCAGTTCTCTTACTCTTTTATATTTTCCTCTCAACTTTGTGGAGTCATATTTGCTCTTCATTTTCTTTAATCAGGAAGAAATAGGAATGAGGTACTCGGAAGAGCATCCTATGCATCGGCTCCTTCACTAGGAATTCTTGAAGTTGAACAATTAGCAGGACTGTTGTCGTTCACTAGGGATATGCTTATAAACCGAACTTCACCACTCTTTCTTGTAAGTGCTAGCTCCAGATATCTGTTTGATTAACTGCTTTCCAATTCTTTTAAATATTGAAGTGGAGAACATTCATTGTCAGTAACTAGTGTTGAGTGATTCTGTGGCGAGCCTATGGAAACCAAATCTTTTGGCTTGCACGACGTCTTATTTCATTTGTGAAAGAAAACCAATATAAATAGTCTTATTTCCAATTACTTTATACTCTTGTACTGTTTTTTCTTACTTTTGGCTGCCTTCTAGATGCCCCTTAAGAAAGACTTGTAATAATGTATTTCTAACATCATCCGTACATTTTGAGTACTGGTTGGCTTTCTGTTGGAATAGGAATTTGAAAGGGATCTGCGCCAAAATCTAAATGTGGCTGATCTGAGGGTGCGCAACAGAGCGATACAGACAATCCAAATGATGTTCGAGTATGTAGGCAGATATTTTCTTGAACTTGTCCGTCTAATGATGCAATTAGTTCACTATAGGCTGATGGGCATTCAGTATGATTTGCATCTTGCTGGGCAACATTCAGCCACATCTCTTCATCAAACCATAAATTTTTTAGAATTCGATGACCTGCCTGAGTTTTACCCAGTTACGCCTTCTCAACATCAACATGAACAAGCTAGTGCATATATTAGACAACGGAACACTGAACCTACGGACGTGCATGGTAAGAAATTAAATGACATATTCCTTTCTTGAGACTTTTACTTATTGATGTTTTAGTTCCAATGCCAACTTGTTGTTTCATACCAAAATAATAAACTGACTAGATCTTTCATTTTGTTAAAAGAAGAATCAAAATCTTTTCTTGATATGGTAATAACTTTGTTGTTGTATAGGAGAAGAAAACAACATAAACACGTTGAGTCCTAGTCGAGACGACTTTATTCCCGATGCTGATATCCATGTTGAAGAAACTACTACACCTGGAGCAACTACAGAGAATGTTACCGAGAATATGGGGACGTCAACTGTAGAATATAGAAGTGCTCATGAATCGTCCATTGAAGTAAGTTATCTGTTTTACACCTTGAATCTGAAATGTGGTCGTCCTGCAACACGGATAGAACTTGAATGCTGTTTTATCCTTCTAAGCATTCACTGTTTGTGCAGCCTTCCGATGAAAATAATTGGGACTTCTCTTCAACAAGATGATGTTGCACAAAGCCAAACCAAAATAAAACAACGAAAGGTACTATAGAATGATGACTAGCATTCCGTCTTTTCTTGTTTTAGTACGTAATGTTTTTCCTGTTACTTCCACATAGAATCTGACTATTGTCTGAGACTGAGGCGTAGTAATTGCCTACTAATCACACACAGTTGACATAAATATCATCATAAAAGATGAAGAAATGTGAGCGATGAAGTGGTAGGTGTTGCTGCTATTATTTTCAAATGCACATATTATTCGTGCGATTATAATATCAAGAAGGCTCTTGAACTTCTAAGGATATTTGTTTTCCTGAGTATATATGTAGAAGTTTGAGTCTTTATTTCTTAATTCTGATTACTTGGTATTCCTGATAAAGGTTTTTGGTTTCTTTTTTTTGTTGTTGACACAGATAGAGTGATGCTTTTGTTGGGAACTCTGAAGTTACTTGTTGATTTTATTACCATTCTCTATTGGATTTTTTGATTAGGGGTGTTCATCCATTGGTGCTTGGTATGATTTTGAGACATTATGGTTCTGTATTTTCAGTATTCGATTTTGTAAATAATTTTAGCAGATGAAAATTTCTATCATAAATATGATGGTGTCTTACCTCAATTGTATCACAATTCTTGAGAATAACAATCTCTACCATTTCTCTTTATTGTATTTTCTGTTACTATTTTATAGTAGAATTTTACTCCTAGCAGTATAAACTCAAACACCAAAACACCAGATATGACAAACGGAATATCACTATGATTATTCTCTCAAATTCACTAGTGAAATCTCTATTATGATCAAGTGTGTTTCTAAGTCATGAAGTTCTTGAAATTGAAGTTAGGAATTCCAGATTCCAATCAACAGCGACAAAGAGTGATCTCTGCGGTGTACACACATACAACTACTAGTAGGAGGGCTAGGCCCTCCTTCCGCATCATAAACCAACAACTCGCTTCGGAAGAGCTCAATTACCTCTCATGAAAAGAGATCATACGCGATATTGTGGGTTCTTGCCATGGTCTCATATTCAGAAAGATCGAGGAGAATAAGTCACCAAAAGCATACAAAGACAACTTAGTGTTTCATCCACAAAACATAGGTCACTAAAAGTATACAAAAACAACTTAAGTGTTTCATCCCCAAAACATAGGTCACTAAAAGTATACAAAGACAACTTAAGTGTTTCATCCCCAAAACATAGGTCATTAAAAGTATACAAAGATAACTTAGTATTTCATCATAGACAACTTAGTGTTTTGTCCTCAAAACATAGGTCACTAAAAATATACAAAGATAACTTAGTATTTCATCGCTAAATATAGTTATATTAACCACAAAAACTTTTTGGTTCTCAAATGCAAAGTATTTATGATGAACCTGTTCGTAAGAAAAGGTATAAACATTGTGTAGGTCATAGATTCGTCACTAACAGGTCAATTAATGTTAATCAAACGGTAGACATTGGAATTTTATTGGATAAATCAATTAGATTAAATATTAAATTCATGATATGTTGACCAAGTCAAATATTTGATCAATAAAGTTGAATTAATATTTAAGTTAAAATTATATGACTTAAGTGAAGCTCAATTACATTTGGGCTAGTCTGTTAAGCTGACAAGATGAGCCCAACTCATGCTCTTCAAGCCCAAGATCTACTAAAATTACTTGGAGACCAAAACACCTCAAACCCTAGCTCACACCTATATAAAGAGGTTTTCATATGGTTAAAAAGGAGGAAGAAAATACACATAGAGAAGATCTGCTCTTCAGTAGCGATCTGCAAGTTGTCTGCATATGAAAAAGTCTTCGTCTCCAAGTAATAAGCCGCAAGTTTTCATACTTTCATGATTGTGATCAAAGCTTGGATCCGCATTCGTGATAAAATTCTAACAAATATTCCATCAATCAAGAACAAATCAAAGAATGTGAGGAAAAGAATCAGAGGATTACATCCTTTTTTATAAGATTTTATAAAAAATGTAACTCTCGCGCATTATTACTTGTCGCTGTTTCTCTTGTTTTGATTATTAACTTAGTCGTTTAAAGAAAATACCTTGTCACTATCTATTTATTTTTTTATGATGCCAATTTTCTAACCACAAATGCAGGGTATTATACGAAACTCTATCCAAGAAATTCAAGGGTGAAAAACTAATATTACGATGAATATGGAGTAAACAACTCAGAATATTCATAAGTAAAGAGATCAAAAATGCACATATCAAGTGATTACAAGGACTAAAATTAGAATTTATTAATAAATAAGGAATGAAATTTAAAAATGAAAAAAGACAAGCCTTGAAACAAAAACGTGTAGTACTTTCGGGAAAATATTTTCCTTAATAGTCATGCCTTTTCAAAGTCCAAAATGGACTTCCCAACAAACACCAATTTCTTCTGCAAACAATCCTTCTGTAAAATTACAAAAATGGTGAGTTTTCAATCCTATGTGGTGGAATATATATTAGTCATCATGGATATGAAGACCGCTAATTAGACTCAAAGTATTTTGAAGACTTTAGAAGATTAATGAAAGAAGCATGGAAGATCAACAATATATTAAAGTGAAAATTCAAGCAAGAGATGACTACATTTTAAATAATTAATTGGCTAGACAAAATAATTTTATTGTTTTCCTTATTTTCAGTTCAAGGGTATTATTGTAATAGTTTAGGTTAGTTTATCTACTATTATAAATAGTTGAAAGTAGGGTTTATTTCATTAGTTAGTCTTTGGATGAACTGGACTCCTTTGTGAGTTTGGGGAAAACCCATCTCTTCATGAACCCTTCTTGAATTTCTTGTATGAGTTCATTCTCTTCTCCCATGGTTTAATCTAGTAATTATATGTGTATGTAATTGTTTGATTAACCTTTCTTTTTCTAATTTCTATTCTCCCTAATCTAATTGCTTTCTTTACTTGCTAATCCTTTGATTTCATCTTTATTTTATTTGTTGTGTTCATCTTTGGTGTATCATTCATATCACTATGCTTTCTGGATTCTTCTCATCTTCTTTTTGTGTTGTTTCAGTGATTTTAGATGGCTTTTTCTCTAAACTTTGTTTAAGTTTTCAGTAAATCATAGAGTTTTTATTCCTGTGCTTTCTAGATTCTTTTTTTTTTGTGTGTGTTGTTTCAGTGATTTCAGTGATGATTTTTTCTCTTAATTGTGTGCAACTTTTCAGTAAATCATAGAATTTTCATTCCTGTGCTTTGTAGATTCTTTGTTTTTTTTGTGTTATTTCAGTGATTTTAGTGATGACTTTTTCTCTAAACTTTGTTCAAGTTTTCAATAAATAATAGAGTTTTCATTCCTGTGCTTTTTTTGTGCTGTTTCAGTGATTTTAGTGATGATTTTTTCTCTAAACTTCATTTATGTTTTTAGTAAACTATAGAGTTTTTATTTCTTTACTTTCTAGATTCTTCTCTTCTTCTTTTTTTGTGTTGTTTCAATGATTTTAGTGATGGTTTTTCTCTAAACTTTTGGTCAAGTTTTCGGTAAATGATAGAGTTTTCATTCCTGTGCTTTTTTGTGCTGTTTCAGTGATTTTGGTGATGATTTTTTCTCTAAACCTCGTTCAAGTTTTCAGTAAACCATAGAGTTTTCATTCATGTGCTTCTTTTTGTTGTTGTTTCAGTGATTTTAGTGATGGCTTCCTCTAAACTTCGTTCAAGTTTTTAGTAAACCATAAAATTTTCATTCCTGTGCTTTCTAGATTTTTTTTTTTTTTTTTTTTTTTTTTTTTTTTTTTGTTTTTTTCAGTAATTTTAGTGATGACTTTTTATCTAAAATTTGTTCATGTATTCGGTAAACGATAGAGTTTTCATTCCTGTACTTTTTTTGTGTTGTTTCAGTGATTTTAGTGATGGTTTTTCCTCTAAACTTCGTTCAAGTTTTCAATAACCATAGAGTTTTCATTCCTGTGCTTTCTAAATTCTTCTTTTCTTCTTTTTTTTTGTGTTGTTTCAGTGATTTTAGTGATGGCTTTTTCTCTAAACTTTGTTCAAGTTTTTGATAAACGATAGAGTTTTTATTCCTGTGCTTTTTTTGTGTTGTTTCAGTGATTTTAGTGATAGCTTTGTCTCTAAACTTCGTTCAAGTTTTCAGTAAACTATAGAGTTTTTAATCCTGTGCTTTCTAGATTCTTCTTTTCTTCTTCTTTTTTGTGTTGTTTTAGTGATTTTAGTGATGACTTTTTCCTCTTAATTTTATTCAAGTTTTCAGTAAACTATTGAGTTTTCATTCCTGTGCTTTCTAGATTCTTCTCTTCTTATTTTTTTGCGTTGTTTCTTTAATTTTAGTAATGGCTTTTTCTTTAAACTTTGTTCAAGTTTTTGGTAGGTCATAGAGTTTTCATTCATGTGCTTTTTTGTGTTGTTTCAGTGATTTTAGTGATGGTTTTTTCTCTAAACTTCGTTCAAGTACACAGTAAATCATAGAGTTTTTATTTCTGTGCTTTCTAGATTTTTTTCTTCTTCTTTTTGTTGGTGTTGTTTTAGTGATTTTAGCAATGGCTTTTTCTCTAAACTTCATTCAAATTTTCAATAAACCATAGAGTTTTCATTCTCATGCTTTATAGATTCTTCTCTTCTTCTTTTTTGTGTTATTTCAGTGATTTTAGTGATGACTTTCTCTAAACTTTGTTCAAATTTTTGGTAAATCATAGATTTTTCATTGCTGTGCTTTTTTTGTGTTGTTTCAGTGATTTTAGTGATGATTTTTTCTCTAAACTTTGTTTAAGTTTTCAGTAAACCATAGAGTTCTCATTTATGTGCTTTCTAGATTCTTCTCTTTTCCTCTTTTTTTTTTTTTTTTTTTTTTGTTTCAGTGATTTTAGTGATGGTTTTTTCTTTAAATGTTGTTCAAATGTTTGGTAAACCATAGAATTTTCATTTATGTGCTTTCTAGATTCTTCTTCTTTTTCTTTGTGTTGTTCCAATGATTTTAGGGATGAATTTTTTCTCTAAACTTTGTTCAGTTTCAGTAAATCATAGAGTTTTTCATTCCTGCGCTTTCTAGATTCTTCTCTTCTTCTTTATTTGTGTTGTGATTTTAGTGATGAATTTTTTTCTAAACTTCGTTCAATTTTCTGTAAACCATAGAGTTTTTCATTCCAGTGCTTTCTAGATTCTTCTCTTCTTCTTTATTTGTGTTGTGATTTTAGTGATGAATTTTTTTCTAAACTTCGTTCAAGTTTTCTGTAAACCATAGAGTTTTCATTCCAGTGCTTTCTAGATTCTTCTCTTCTTCTTTATTTGTGTTGTGATTTTAGTGATGAATTTTTTTCTAAACTTCGTTCAAGTTTTCTGTAAACTATAGAGTTTTCATTCCAGTGCTTTCTGAATTCTTCTCTTCTTATTTTTGTGTTGTTTCAATGATTTTAGTGATGACTTTTTTCTCTAAACTTCGTTCAAGTTTTTAGTAAACCATAGAGTGTTCTTTGAATTTTTGGAGTTCTCTAGCATTTTGTTAACCAATTTTTGTTTTTTCTTAACTGATTTGTTTTTTTATTTAATTCAAGTTTAGAAGGAAATAGTTCAGCAGCCAAGAGAAGACATATAAACAGGAGAGAGACATGTGGAATTCAATCCCTTTTTACTTAATACGAAGGACAATGAGTATGTGATGGGTGAGTTAATTTGATTCTCTTGAAATCAATTTTTTTCCTTCGACCTAACAGTCTCATCTTAATACAATAATTCGTTGCCCTTGTAGTAGAACTGATTTTTATTATGTTCACTTATATTTTGAATTAATGGCCTCATCCTCATGTATCTATGTTTATTTATCCGTACAAGGGAAATAAAATTAAAGATTTTCAAATTCATTTATTCTTTTTTCATATTTCTTGAATTGGTAAAAGATTTTCGCGCGTGATATATGGATGATATGTTCTATTTTTTGTTTATTAAAAGGAAAAAGCTTCACGTAGTGGTTCCGCTCATAATTAATTGAGTTTTTTATGTTCCAACTTTAAAACCCATTAGTACTATCGAGGGAAGGTTTAACTTTTCTGTAACATGAATTCTTAAATTTTAGATGTATAATTCAGTGAACTTGTTTTTTGTATAGTTCCACATTATCTTTGGAATGAAACTGAAATGAAAAGGAAAGAAAAGGAGGAGCATTAAAAGATGACGGATAAGCAAGAATCTGATGCAGATAGTACTGACGAGAAAAAGGAAGAGGTGATGAGAACCAAAAATCTGATGTAGACAGTGACGAAAAAAAGGAAAAGGATCAACATGATTCTTTTCAGAAGACAGTACTTGACAAAGAACAACAAAAAGATATCAATGGTAACTTTAGAAATTTTACATCTTACATACTTATATTAGTTTGTATTTTTTCTTTTTCGATCCAGGGGAAAGATAGTGTCCCATTTGAACTTGATCTGTTTTTCCCTTCTTCTTTTTTTCAAAAAATTATATTTTCTAAAAAGTTTTTGGTTATACATAAGAATGATTTTTAGTTCGATTTTGAAGATGAGATTTCCCAATTTGAAATTATGTCCAAACGCTTACTGAACATAAATATATCATGTTATTTTATAAATTTTGAAAGTATCTAATTCCCAAATTGTGATTCCATGTAGGAGAAGCTGCTAAACCTGGAGCAACTACAGATTACGTCAATGACATTGTTGAGATTGGTGTATCTTCTGGACCTAAAAGTTTTGCTGAATCAATTGATGAGGTAAGAGTATTTTTTGCCATCTCTTGGTTAATACTTAAGCAACCTGCATAGACTTTTCATTCCATGTCGCCATTAGCTTTTATTCTGAGAATCATTATGTGTACAGCCTGCCAAGGAAGATGTTGGGACCTCTCGTCAACAAAATGATGTTGTGCAAAGCCCATCACAAACAAAACTACAAAAGGTATTTTAACAAAATCTATGTTTTAACTTCCTCCCGCTATGCTTGCAGTGAGTTCTCAGCATGTTGTTGTACAACTTGCCGATGAAGATGTTGGGACTTTTGATCAACAAACTGATGTTGCACAAAAAAAATAACAAAATTTATGTTTCAAACAGTTCTGATTCTTCTTTTTTTTTTTTATGAAGATGAAATGATGCCATACATGCTCTTAGACTGTTTCAGCTGGTGACAAGATTTTACCAATTATAATTTCATTACAATTTTGTTAGTTTCTTGTATGCCTTGTGAAAATCTTTTATATATTTTGCTTGAGAATTTATAGTCATGACAAATGATTTAACACACCGTGCCTTAAACGTAGATGCATTTTGTTGATCACTTTTTGATGGACACTAGTTTTTGCGAACTAAATGTAGATGATATTGTAGACTCAATGTTGGTTTGCACAACTTTATTATTTACCTATTAAGAAAACATACAAGTTATAAAATGGGTAAAGAGAAATAACTCACCAAAACAGTCTTTGATAATTAGGAAGAGATAAAATTAAAAGTGATAGAGAAGGTAAATACACAAACGAAAAAAAGATTGATATTGCATAAATTGAACAAGTAGATGTATAGAAATTGTGAGCTTCTTGCAAGATCACAAAAGTGAAAGAAGAAAAAAGTGATAGTTATTCACACTTCTCTTTTTGGCGGTTATGTTTTCGAAAAAAAAAAAGGTTCTTTCACTTTTCTATCTCAGGTTGATTACGCAGTTATTTTTCAGTGAATTAGGTGATAAACTTTTGGGGGGTTTTCTCTACAAATCAATCCACTTGTTACAACGTAGATTAAAATATATTTAGTACTTCATTAATTCCTTTTAAAGAGTGATTTATTTGATTCCATGAATGGAGTGACTAAAATAAGCAATAGAAAATCTATTTATCTTCCTTTTTACCTTGTCTCTACTTATTAATGTGTGAGTAAGCAGGATATGTGCATTGTAAGTTGACATTATTAGATTCTTAACTAGATCTGAAGTAATATTTTCAATTAATCTGAAGACCTGAAAGTGAACAAAACTGGATCTCGAACAAAATATATCTTTCCGTTTGTATAATTAAGACCTATTGCTGGTTAACTGGGAGCAAGCTCGTGAAGTCTATACGTGGGACTATGACTTGATATATTTTGTTACATCAAGAAATGACTTGATTATCCTTTAAGAATGATATCTTTTGATATACGAAGTGCAAACTCAGTATATTTTGATGGATCATACTACAAGCAATATCACAAAGTGAAATCAGGAAAGAAGAGAAAATCTCTCGAATCGGGAAATGTGATATCCCAAAGTGATATTAAATCACTAGAGTCTGTTCCTTCACATGCCAAGAAGAGGAAGACTAAACTCAATAAAGCATCTAGGCATTCTAGTCGAGGAACTGAAAATGAGGAAGATGGTAGAGGAACATCATTTGTCATTCTGATGGTGACATTTTCAACTGGTGTTTCGTTGCCATCAGAGGATGAAATTATCCAAATATATAACAAGTTTGGAGATCTGAATAAAACGGAAACAAAAGTGTTATCTGATTCAAACACTGTTCACATTGTCTACAAGTGTTGTTCAGATGCTTTAGACGCCTTCAAAAAATCAGTAAAGCAAAGTCCTTTCTGTGCTGCAAATGTTAACTTTAAGCTGAGTTATCCCTCCTAAAACTCTGAGATTCCACTCTCCTCGCTGAATGCAGGTAAGGGGAAGTCACAGGTACAAGTAATCAACCAGAAGCTGAAGGGGATGGCATTCATCTTGGAAAAATGCAACGGTAAGATTACGACTGAGGAGAAATCGGAGTTGGAGAATGCAATAAAAGGCTTGCTGGAGAAGTTAAGTATAGTAATATCAACAAATCCATAGGGGATCCCTGCATACTAGGATGTGAAGCTGGCTGCTTTAACTTGATGTGTTTTCTTTTTGTTGATAGTCTTGGTATATTGTCCATCTTATGTTGATTAGGATGCTGAATGCACTAGGTTCTTGTATGAAGTAGGAGAACACAAGAACCTAATAGAAGTGCATTAAGCATCCTAATCAAAATAAGATGGACAATACTCCAACACTATCAAAAAAAGGAGAACACATCCAGTTGAAGCAGTCAGCTTTACATCCTAGTATACAGGGATCCCCTATGGGTTTGTTGATATTACTGTACTTACCTTCTCCAGCAAGCCTTTTATCTCACTCTCCAACTCTGGTTTCTCCTCAGTCGTAATCTTGTCGTTGCATTTTTCTGAGATTAATGCCATCCCCTTTTGCTTTTGCTTGATTACTTGTACCTGTGACTTCCCCTTACCTGCATTCAGCGATGAGAGTCGAATATCAGAGTTTGAGGAGGGATAACTGCGCTTAAAGTTAACGTTTGCAGCACCAAAAGGACTTTGCTTTACTGATTCTCTGAAGGCATCTAAAGCATACGAACCACACTTGTAGACAATTTGAACAGTGTTTTAACCAGATAACACTTTTGTTTCCTTTTTATTCAGATCTCCAAACTTATTATATATTTGAATAATTTCATCCCCTGATGTCGACGAAACACCAGTTGAAAATGTCACCATCAGAATCACAGATGATGTTCCTCTACCATCTTCCTCATCTTCCGTTCCTCGACTAGAATGCCAAGATGCTTTATTGAGTTTAGTCTTCCTCTTCTTGGCATGTGAAGGAACAGACTCTTGTGATTTAATATCACTGTGGGATATTACATTTCCTGATTCCAGAGATTTTCTCTTCTTTCCTGATTTCACTTTGTGATATTGTTTGTAGTTTGATCCATCAAAATACACTGAGTTTGCACTTCATATATCAAAATATATCACGCAGTATATATAAGGATGATCAAGTCAGTTCTTCATGTATCGAAATATATCAAGTCATGCAGTTTCTTGAAGCAGCGTCCTTTTCATTCTTAAAGGATGATCAAGGTATTTGTTCATGCAGTATCCTTTTTATACACTTCATATATCATATTTAGTATAGTTATAAATGAATCAACTCATATCATTCTTCATATATGCCTCAGTTAATTTTGGGTCTTTGCTCTTATTATTTTTAATTCTTTACCCTATTGGATACTTAACACTAATTAGATGTTCAACATGGTGATATTTGCATCTTGTTTGCACCGTCCCGGGCATGTTATACCAATGGTAGTTCATCCAGTCGCGCAGGATTAATGACCTTCCTTTAATATGTTCCCATTTATATTGGTTCGTGCTTTTGGATACTTTCTGATCATGTTATTCTATTTAACCATATGAATGAAAGAAAATATCCATTGTACACTGATTGTTTTTTAGTTAATTCTTTTGGTATCTCGAAGTAGATAATTTCAAAACCATATAGTACTTCCCAGATATTTGGTCCTGTAAACCACGGGCGCACATATTACACAAAATTCATGGACTATAACACATGAAAAAACAGAAAAATCCCTATTTTCCATTTCGGGCCATATTTGAACTCGAAAAAACCTACGTTTGCCCCTCCGAACCAACGCGTGCCATTAAATAGACCGTCACAGACGCCCACAAAAACTTTTGACTAAAAAGCGTCGGCGCACATATCACACAAAATCCATGGACTATAACACACGAAAAAACAGAAAAATCTCTATTTCCCGTCTGGGCCACGTTTGAACTCGAAAAAACCTACGTTTGCCCCTCTGAAGCAACGCGCGCCATTAAATAGGTCGTAACGGACGCCCACGAAAAATTTTGGCCAAAAAACCGCTGGGTGCACATATCACACAAAATCCATGGACTATAACACATGAAAAAAATGGAAAAATCCCTATTTTCCGTTCCGGGCGACGTTTGAACTCGAAAAGACCTACGTTTGCCCCTCCGAACCAACGCGCGTCATTAAATAGGTTGTCACGGACGCCCACGAAAACTTTCGGCCAAAAAACCGCCGGGCGCACATATCACACAAAATTCATGAACTATAATACACGGAAAAAATGGAAAAATCCTTATTTCCCATTCCGGGCCACGTTTGAACTCGAAAAAACATACGTTTGCCCTCCGAACCAACGCGCGCCATTAAATAGGTCGTCACGGACGCCCACAAAAAGTTTCGGCCAAAAAACACCGGTCGCACATATCACACAAAATTCATTTACTATAACACACGAAAAAATAGAAAAATCCCTATTTTCCATTCCGGCCAAGTTTGAACTCGAAAAAACCTATGTTTGCCCCTACGAACCAACGCGCACCATTATATAGGTCGTCACGGACACCCACAAAAAAATTCGGCAAAAAAACCACCGGACGCATATATTACACAAAATCCAAGGACTATAACACACGAAAAAATGGAAAAATCCCTATTTCCCGTTTCGGGCCACGTTTGAACTCGAAAAAACCTACGTTTGCCCCTCCGAACCAACGCGCACCATTAAATAGGTCGTCACGGACGCCCACAAAAAGTTTTGGCCAAAATATCACCGGGCGCACATATCACACAAAATCCATTGACTATAACACATGGAAAAATGAAAAAATCCCTATTTCTCGTTCTGGGCCACGTTTGAACTAGAAAAAACCTACGTTTGCCCCTCCGAACCAATGCGCGCCATTAAATAGGTCATCACGGATGCCCACGAAAAATTTTGGCCAAAAAACCATCGGGCGCACATATCACATAAAATCCATGGACTATTATAACACATGAAAAAATGAAAAAAACTTTATTTTCCTTTCCGGGCCACGTTTGAACTTGAAAATAAACTACGTTTGTCCCTCCGAACCAACGTGCGTCATTAAATAGGTCGCCACGGACGCCGACGAAATTTTTTTCCCAAAAGACCGTCGGGCGCACATATCACACAAAATCCATGGACTATAACACACGAAAAAATAGAAAAATTCTTATTTTCCATTCCGAGCCACGTTTGAACTCGAAAAAACCAACGTTTGCCCCTCCGAACCAACGCGCACCATTAAATAGGTCATCACGGACGGCCACGAAAAATTTCAGCAAAAAAACCACTGGGCGCACATATCACACAAAATTCATGGATTATAACACACGAAAAACGAAAAAAACACTATTTTCCGTTCCGGGCCACTTTTGAACTCGAAAAAACCTACGTTTTACCATCCGAACCAACGCGCGCCAATAAATAGTTCATCACGGACGTCCACAAAAAATTTCGGCAAAAAAACCACCGGGCGCTCATATCACACAAAATCCATTGACTATAGACACGGAAAAATGAAAAAATTCCTATTGCCCGTTCCGGCCCCGTTTGAACTCGAAAAAACCTAAGTTTGCCCCTCCGAACCAATGCGTGCCATTAAATAGGTTGTCACGGACGCACACAAAAATATTCGGCCAAAAAACCGTCGGGCGCACATATAACATAAAATTCATGGACTATAACACACGAAAAAATGGAAAAATCCTTATTTCTCATTCCGGGCCACGTTTGAACTTGAAAAAACCTATGTTTGCCCTTCCGAATCAACACGCGCCATTAAATAGGTCGTCACGGACGCCCATTAAAAATATCCACCAAAAAACCACCGGGCGAACATATCACATAAATCCATGGACTTATAACACACGAAAAAATAGAAAAATCCCTATTTCCCGTTCCGAGCCAAGTTTGAACTTGAAAAAACCTACGTTTGCCCCTATGAACCATCGAGCTCCATTAAATAGGTCGTCACGTACGCCCACGAAATTTTTTTGCCAAAAAACCACCGTGCACACATATCACATAAAATTCATGGACTATAACACACGAAAAATAAGAAAAATCCCTATTTCCCATTCCGGGCCACGTTTGAACTCAAAAAAACTTATGTTTACCTCTCCAAACCAGCGCGCGCCATTTAATAGGTCGTCACGGACGCCCATAAAAAATTTGGCTAAAAAACCACCGAATCCACATATCACACAAAATCCATGGACTATCTATAACACACGAAAAATGGAAAAAATCCCTATTACCCATTCTGGACCACGTTTGAACCCAAAAAAACCTACATTTGCCCCTCCGAACCAACGCACCCCATTAAATAGGTTGTCACAATGTCACGACCCGATTTCTTGGTCATGATGGCACCTACAACCCCCGGTAGGTGAACCAGTCCCCGTAGCCCGGAACAGTTAGTAATGGGCTACTATCTAGCACATAAGGGAACAAGACAAATAAAATAGATAACAGGGATATAAATATATACATATGCGAAAACTAAACCAAACCCCAAGACCTGGTATCATAGTACAGAGCCAAACTATATACATGGAGTACAAATAAACCGAAAAGAATATATACAGATGTCTTTGAATGGTAATAGAGTACATGAAGCAAAAGATAAACTAAAGCTAAGCTCCGATCGCCAAGAGCTCACCCTCAGCCTGAAGTAGTCCTCAACAGATCTCCAAGCACGAATCACAGCGATCTAACGGCGATGGCCCACGCTAAGATCTGCACCCAAAGATGTAGGGGGTAGGGGTGAGCACCAAATGCGAAGCATAAGGTACCCAGTAGGTATCATAGGCCGACTGGGCACATATAAGATAAAAGCGCAGTAATAGACAGAATAGAAGCAAGTAGTCACAGAAATCAACGAAAGGTACACAGGGACTAGCCCAGAGGGAAAACAACAGAACCACATATCAGGCTAGTAAGCAGAACATACACACCATAGGCATAGGTGAAAGTAAGAAACAACGCACCTGGGGTCCTTGCAATAACAGTGCATACAAAATAAGTTTATGAAATGGACGGTATACTGGTAACCTCAAGTGTAAGAAGAAGAGAGGAAGAGTAATAATAGGCATGCTCAGAGACATGAATCAAACTCAACTTATCATACCAATCTCACACCCAGCAACTAGCAGTCTAGCAGTAACCTATTTCATAATTAACCGTAACAGGGAATAATTCTACAAGTAAATAGAAAGAGTCTACCTACAGTCCCTCGACCGCCCATACAACCGAGGAACACAAACAAGTGAAAACAAACCCTCCGGCATCCCATACGAACGGAGCGTACAATCAGCAAACAACAAACAAGGGTGGAACCTCGAACCATGAATGATATGATGCATGAAGATCTCAAGTGCCATGGTACTCTGTATGTACCCTCATCCGCGCCCGATCCGCCCCAGCAGGTAGGTGTCCATGGAAGGACTTCTGCCCATATACCTCTACTCCACCGTATACCCGTCCTCCGGCACACGCAGCCCGTAGCCCCTGGCCCGGATGGCAAGGTCCATGAAGGTCCCAGACCCCATACTAAATCTCAGTATCAGAACATGTATCAAGATAGAGACCCAGTCTCGATATCAAGATAGAGACCCAGTCTCGAATATGCATGCCCAGACTCTGTCCAGGACTAAAAATAGTAGGAAAATATCTCAAAAACCCCTCCAAGGGTGCCCGGGCATAACCGGGTCTAAACAGTAAAAAGTCATCTCAGGTGCTCGGTCCGACCGAGGCTAAAAATCATCTCAAATAATAAGAAAACTCAACTAGCACTCCGGCCCTGCCGAGTCTAGCGTTAATCGTAAAACTGATGATTTTAAACATAATTTACTTTCTTGCCCAAGAATCATCCACAAAGTTAAATCGGACCATTTCCAAAGTTATTTCCATCAAAAATTGGCCCCCGG